>VUQG01044272.1:94741-118077 GCA_015106755.1 Etia nguti
GTGTGTTTTTTTTTTTTTTTTTTTTTTTTTTTTTTTTTTTAGAAAAAGCAGGGCAAGAACTCAAGCAGTCTGGAGCAGCCTAACCTTTAACCCTACTGTCCAGGACTCGAGCACTGCAGAGCCCAGCAGTCAGTCTTCTCTTTCTCGGCAGGTTCCCTGCCTTTACTGTTTTCATCCCAGTGGCAGAATATTCTTAGCCCCTGCAGTGTGAGTCTTTTATAAAAGACTGTGTTTAATTAAAGAACAAGCCGCATCTCAGTGGACCTGCCTCATCCCTGATCTTCCCCGTCTTTTTCTCTCTTTCTCGTTCTCACTGCACACATGCACAATGACAATGCACGAGCAGTGAGTGGGGCTAACTTTTTCAATTCAGCCTACTTAGTGAGTTAGGAGACAAAGGGGCCATGGACAGTGGGACATAAAAGACAGATAAACGGCAGGAGAGCCTGTCTAATCTACTCTTTCATTCACTACTGAACCATTTTTCTGCAGCGCAGATCCTATTTCCAGCATTTATTTTAATCTCTGCACTCAACAGCACAACATCCGACATTTGTAAGGTTGGCTGGCGTGTCTTTAGCCGTTGGCGATCCGCCTCCCTGGAGTTTCTCTAACTTGCAGTGTAGTGTGGAGGTTTAGAAGGCCAATAATAAGCTGTAGTATTGCTGTCAGATTGAGTGGTAAACACATTGTAAAGCCTCAGGACCCAGCAGTTTCTCAACCAGCTTCTGACCCCAAGCCACTCATCAACCACAAGAGACAGGCTGAGACTGTTACCAAGCATTAACTATTTCTCACACACACACACACACACACACACACGCTTGCAGAAACGTGGGTCTGCAGGCCTACATTTGTGCGCATGCTAGCTCGCCCACTTACATGCGCAGCTTTGTGTGTGCACGTAAACACACACACATCACTGGGGTGTACTTTTTTAACTTCTATAAGATGGATCATTTCCCGCGTTTGTGTCTCGCACAAAGGCTGGTGCCACTGCCTATCAGTCACTTGTCACTGATATCCCTGGGCATGAATGTGTGTATAACGGTGTGCATATTTTTTTGCGTGTGTGTGAGAGTGAGTGTGTGTGTGTGTGTGTTTGCCCTGTTACAGATGTCTGTGTTCATTGATGGGTGACCGAAACAAAAACAAATCCATCAGTCCGTTAAATCACACATTATCTTCCACCACCTGGCAATTAACCACTGCTGCGAGTGTGAGTGCGTGCGTACGCGAGTGTGTGCGTGGCTATACATGTGTATGCGTGTAATTTAATAACACAGCAGTTAGCTGATTTGCATACTAGATATCTGCTGATATCTCTTAATTTATCAGTTGTATATTTTTCGAGCGATTAGGCTGCGGATAAACAAACGCATAAGAAACTGTAGGCATTACGTGTGCGTTATGTGTGTGTTTCTGTGCGTGCTTGTGTGTGTGTGTGTGTGTTTGTTCATGACACTGTCACCTCTACGCATACCTCTGGAATAAAGCCAGCTGTTGCAGGCAGAATTTACTCCTCATACCAATGCACATGTGTATGTGTGGTAATCGATGCCAAGGTGGAACTTGTTTTATATTCATCCGGCTTGTCGGAGTGCACAGAGACACGTCACGCAAGGCAGGAGAGAAATAATGCCAGGAATATGAGAAGACTGAGGCAGCGAGAGAGAAACACCGCGAGACTGGTTGGAGAAGGGAGGACGAATTCAGGTGGATGCTGTGTTGAATTGTAATAGGGCGCGGGCAGGGCGGTCTTCATAATAATGATGATAATAATGCCCGGCCGGTGCCCTGGTCCACGCGGCGATTTCGTACACGCGGCTGTGCCTGAGAAAGAAAGAGGGAGACTCTAAGACAGACGGGAGGGTTGAGCAGGCCAATCAACACTCTCCTCGACAGCAACACAAAACTGGGTTTTGTGTTGCCCTACTCGGGACAACAGTATTTACATTTATAAGTAGATGCACAAAGAAGCGTATTACTCACAATCACCAGACCCGTGGCGTGCATGTGTGTGTACGACCCATCTATCCGTGATGTTTGAGGTGCCACAGCTGTGATGTGTGTTAATGCACCCTTGCAGCAAAAGCCTCACACAGGGTTCTAACTGTGCTTTAGACACATTGATCAGACTGTTCATTAGTAACGAATCATGAGGCCACACGGTGTACAGGTGTGAGTGTGTGTCCATGCGTGGTGTCAGACGTTCACACAGAGATGTCATTAATTAAAAGCAATAGGGAACACCTGTGTGATGGATGACTCCTGTTTGCGTAATAAGATTCAGTGGTCTTCTCTGTCCTGTGCTGCTCCTCACTCTTTATATATGCGTGTGCATGCTGCAGTCATTTTTTCTGATTGGACAGTTATTGCTTGGTAGGTGAGAGGAGCAATAAGAGATGCAAAGGAGGGAAATAAATGAATGGCTTTCCTCTCAATTTTTTTTTTTTTAACTTTGCGGATGAGCCAGATATAAAGGGTGTGTGTTCACCTGTGTGTCTTTCTCCCATTCTTCTGAAAGCACTCATAAGGTGGTGGTATTTTGGTTTAATGTCGATTTTATGCGACATTTTCTGCTTTGTCAAATGAACTTGAACTGCATGTGCTAGAAAGTATGTTGCATTGTTTTGAGTTCTTCTTCACCCTACCCCACCTACACTTTCTTCCTGTTTCTTTTCTCCTCTCCTCTTTTACGCTTTGAAATGTTGACCAAAGCCATTTGCCGTGCATCTTTCTCAAAGCTCACACATGAAACACAAAAAAATCCTGAAAAATCGAGCCCACCGTGTGTGTTTTTTTTTCTTTTTTCTGCATCTCGATTGGCCCTTTTATTTCCTCAAACGTTGTCTCGCTTACACCGTCGACTAATCGAAAGCATTGCTGTGAAAATGAAGTACTGATGTTAAGTGTTCGTGCTTGCTCGGCCTTGAGTTAAGCACTAACTGGTCACTGTAATGGTTGGATTTAAAAAGAGCTTTTTTGGGGGGGAGCTGTGGGGGAATTTTACAGCTGTAATTCTACTAACACACATCTGAGAGCCACTGTGAGTCTGGCAATTGTGATCAAGCCTGGCAAAAAGTAAAGGTCTCACAGGTACAAATGTCTGACCCAGGATTGGTATTGATTTATGTGACTGCTGATCTTGTTCTGGTGGCTCAGTGGTTAGCACAGGCTGTTGTTATCGAGCCTTTTAGATTCCCTGTTAGAATTACCAACAAAATGTTGATGGGGAGTAGAAATGCTCTCACCTCAGAGCTGAGTTAAGCAGTCTTTGCTAAATTAATCTTCCTACACAACCTCGGTAAGAAAAGTAAACTATCGATCCAGAAAGAATATGCCTATTTTTATGACCAGGAAAAATTAAAAAGTTAAACTGGTGCATGTGTAGATATTTATTCAGAACAGTGGCCAGAAAATAAGGATTATAAATACAGGAAACCACATTACTAACAGTGTTTCTAACTGGTTGAGAATTTATTTTTGGTTGTCAACCTCATGGGAGGTGGAGGTGTAGCTTGGTGGGCTGCAGTGAGCTGCACATAAATGCTGTATTGTTGCAGACCGAGTCAGTTTTAAATTTTATCTTCGTTTTTATACAAACCTTATCGTGAAGAAATACTGAATAAATCAGTATTTATTATATATCAGTATGTCAACCGACTTTTGGTATATATAAGAACTTCTGTTACATTCTAATGTACATCATGTACATCATCTGGCCAAAACGTCAAGGCTAATCCATATACGACCAGCATGTATTGATAATGTGATATCGATCTTCCTCGAAATTGTCAGTGTTGGTTCTTGGATGAGTAACCTATGTGATTAATTACACTGACAAATAAAAACAAACACATATTTGGGACACAGAAACCTCTTTCATTGTATCTATTGTAACAAACAGTGATTGGTATTGAAGCTTTGTAGGTCAGTGGGTATAATCAATAGCACGTCCCACATAATTTCCAGATTTGTTTGCCTTTAGTAAAAGATTTAATCACACTAGTAGAGTAGTGTTCCATCCAGTCTGTAATTTAAAGTTAGTTTTAGTTGCTTCAGTATATGTCTACATCTGCTGGAATGTGCATGTATATGTATGATGGAAGCCCATATTTTTTGGGGGAAATTCTCTGCCAATAGCCACATGGATGTTTAAAATACCATTTAAAAAAATCAGTTTGACTAAGAAAAGCTGATTTAGATTTCTTTTTCTTACTGTTTCTCTTTTATTTCCAGGGAAACAAATAGATCTTCATCATGGATAGCAACTGAACTGTTTTCAAATCCTTCAGGTCTTCGTCACTCTGACTTTCAGCATCTAGCCAGTGCACACTGATCTGACACAGCAGATAAATGGCAGCCAGTGACGTTGATGAATTTTGTTCTGTTATGAGACGAGCGATATCGGCCCGTGCCATTATAGGGCACATATATGGGTGCATCTTTTTGGTTTATCATAGTGTTTAGAACCTGTTGGAAAAATAACAGAGTAGAAAAGCTTGATCGTGCAACAGGCCAAATGGCGTGGCTCAACTCATGCATCAACCTGAGATTAATTTCTTTAGAAGCTGTTATTTAAAAAAATATTTTAGTCTGGGGCTCGTGTGGCATTTGGGATGTGCATGTGTTTCCTTATTGGTGCTTCCAGCCACATGCCAGCGACTGCAGTCTAACCAAAGATGGGACTGAGAGTGTGAGTGATTGCTTTTCTTGCTGTGTTCTGTGTTAAGGCAACTGTATACTCTCACAGAAGTGCTGTCTGGACAGTCTTAAAGTGATTAAAAGCTCCGCTCAGGTGTTCAGACATGGTGGGTGAGTGTTGTCCAATTAATGCAACAATCTGACAGCCACACCTGGGCTCTGGCCAGGTGTGAAAATTGGGTGATCTCAAAATGCGGTGCAAATTCTTTCCTCCATCTCACTAGTCTCACTCTGCTCACTGTCCAACACTCACTGCTAAACTGCACTGTGTTATAGTAACAGTGGGATTGCTTTTGTAGCAAAGCACAAGAGATTGCTGCCAAAATAGGATCTGAAATACAGCCAGGGACAAATATGAGTCAGCTCTCCCGTTACTTACTCTCAGTGTCTTTGAATTACAGTGACTCTTCTGTGGTCCTCAGCAGAGGAAGACTCCTACTACAAGAAAATCGGATCATTTTTTAAGCATCTTTGAATCTGTTGTTCTAAAGACTACTTCAACATTTCCATTTCTGCATTGTCTGGAGAGGTGGGTAACATAGCCGCAATATAGTCTCAAATTTATATCTTGATACCTCAAAAAAAATTGCAATAATGATATTTCTGATGATACAGAAAAAAATGAACAATGATTCATTGATGCTTGCAGGCAGCAGAATTTACAAGTATAAGTAAATGAAGGGCATTTTTCATCCTTCATTTCCAATACGATGCTGTCACTGATGTCACCCTTTCTACTTTGAAGTGTGAATCTATTGAAACAAGGTGCCGGCAGCAGCATTATATTACAATAGTAGTGACACAGCATTAAACACAGTGACACACAGTGTCAGTCAAATGAAAGCACAAAAGTACCCCGTCTAGTGTTTTTTCCAGGAATTTTAAGTAAAAGTAAAACATGACTTAACAGTTCAGTTTAACAATAGCCAAAGTAACTTTACGTTGTAGCTCTAAAGGTGTATATACACTAAAACAGGTGTGTTGTTTCGACCTTTATCAAGAACAGTTTACTTGCGTATTTTGTTGGAGGTTTCTGAAGTAGCTCTCTTATTAGGTGCTCTTCCTCTCAGACATGCCTGGGCTTGTCATATTGTTTTCTGTATCAGTGAGTGTTTCTTGTTGTTGAACATAAACACATGATGTTGCTATAGCACTGATACTGCAATATGACACTTTTATATCACATAGTTATTGTGGACTCTATCGTATGGCACAGGTCTTGTCGTCTAGCCTCTCACCTAAGTGTATTTAACCTTATATGCATTGTTATACTTCAATTAAAAAAAACAAAAATTGTTCTGCTTTCTTACCGCTGTACCACTGACTCAAACTTGACCACTTTCTATGCTTAAACAGATGCAAATCACATACCACGTACCTTACAATTTAAATGATATACTTGCACAATGACACACACGAGTTCACCCAGTCAAACACATTATCATCTTTTCTGTTTATGCTCTTAAAGTCGAGGTCTGTTCAGCATAACCTGGAGTTTATCTCAGGACAGAAGCAGTGTGAGCACAAATCAAATGGTGACTGCAAAGAGATGCAAAGAGGTGTATCCTCAGAAATCACGTTGCAAGAACAAGAGGGGCCACATCAGAGTCACCGAGTCACGCAGCGCTTTAACTTAAAACGGCGCCGTTTGAAGCGGATGAATTGCCTTTTTTCTCGACAGCCAAATTATTGAATGACCATCTTCCCTTGTTATCTGTAGATTTTAGGCAAAGTATGGGGTGCAACAAGAATTTATCTTTCCCACCCATGTGCTAAATTTGAGCAAATTGTCCAGCGATGAGCTGGAGTCAGAGCACACAAAACACACACACACACACAGATGCACGCACCTGATGCTGTTGTTGATACATACATAATACTCTGAGCCGATGCCTAAGCTCCAGCAGTGTAATCAGGTGCTAATAACAAGGCTGCGATGTTTACAAGCTGTTTTGGTGTGTGTATGTGTGAAGTATATGTGAGCATTCTCTATATTCTATTCCCCACCAGCGCTCTAGGGGCTTTGGGGGTACTAATAATGACTGTCAGCACCTGCACAGACACACACGGACGCGCACGCACACACCAGATGCTCCAATGGTGTGTTTGTGACGCGGCTAATGATAGCAGCAGAGCGGCAGTCTGAGGCCATATGCTGAGCCTGATCACAACAGAGCGGAGTGGTCTAGCGTTAATAAACTCTACTGACGTGACAATTAGTATTCCTCTGGATAAAGACAATACAGTTGCACGTGAAAAATGCAGCTGTTTTCATCCAACTCTGCACATACCAGGAATCAGCTGATGCCAGCCAGGACAATACAGAGGAGCAGCAGGGAAGGAGAAATGTTTCTGTTGTCGCTGCTCGCTGTGTAGAAATGTTGATGTTTATTGTTGAGCTTCAGTTATGAATATTGTTATCGGCTCGTCAAGACGTAAACATCATCAGATCTGAATTGTGAGGGAATGATGGGAGATTTTATTGGGAAGTTAGCTTCTCTGTAACAGGTTTTCGTAAGACAGGAAGAATTACGGTGTGAAAGGCTTGACTGTGAAGGTTTGTTTTAGCACCTGGTAGTAGGGAAAAAGGTCCTCACTTCAGCAAAATGCACAGGACACAGAATTATGCTTATTCCATCCACAGAGAGACAGCATGTAGAGAGGGAGAGAGTCTTTAATTGAGGTTTTATCCATTTAAGCTGTCACTAAGAGGCCAACTCTGAAACCTTTTAACCACTCTCTTCTCAGTAATGACACAAATCAGAGAGGAAATGTGTTTGTGTCTGAGCTTCAGTGCGAATGTGTGCGGGTGCGGGTGTGTTCATGCGTGTTAGCGTTTGTGAAGCAGGAGGGTAATTATGCGGAAATTGGGAAATGGCTAAGTGAATTATGACCTTGTTTCAGCAGAAGGCTTTAATCAATCCCAGCCAGGCCAGAGAGGGAGGCAGAAATGTTCGCTGCACAAGCACTCTGCTCCTGATGGCCACAGCAGCCAGTCAGTAAAGCTGACAATCAGCCGGTCTGATGGGTCAATGCAAACCAGTCACTCAAACTGCTTTAGTCCAAAAACCACCTGCAGAAAATGTATGCATGATGATAAGGCTGAAATGAGGGTTGTTGCATTCATGACACTTTGGTTCATTTTTCTTTATTCTGTATCTCTGTGCAGCGCATAGACTGTATATGAAAGATGCAGCCACTGAAAATTCCAGCTTAGCGCCAGAGTCATCACCATATTGTTATTCTGGAGCCAGCAGCAGCCACATTCAGAGGAAAAAGAAATGCTATGCTATCGGCTAATAATAGCAAGCTTGGATAGCAAGCTAATGGGTGCAATGTACAGAGCTAAACAACAGAGCAACAACAGCAGCATATCCACTCTTCGAAACTGAAGCAAAAATGTCTTGAACACCTGCCAACAGGCCATATTATTTTTGATATAATTACTAATACTGCGGAAGTCACTAAAACCAAAAAAACACTGGTAGAAGAGCCGCTTCACTGTGATGAGGATTGGCTGCTGCTCACTGTGTTACCACACAGCAGTCAAGGAAAGAGGCCAAACCCCCAACTTTAAGCCTGAATAAAAAAAATAGTGAGTTAAACCATGTTGTAAACATGCTAATCTCATCTCTAAGCTTGAGCATTTAAACCTGTTGATCTAATGGGTTTGACTCTCAGTTTAAGTCATCCCAAAGTGGCTAATGAAGGGTACTGTTGGTTAGGTGGGCTGGTGATTTATTTTCATTATCAATGCCATATGACAGGTATACTGAACAGTGCCTCTTTTTTTTTTCATTTTTAAACAGCCTTGGCACTAATTTAAAAAAGATTTCGAAAAGCAAATTATATCAATAAGATCATTGTAATTTAAATCACATTTCCATTACCAATAATATGTTGTCTGAAGTCTAATCGACTGTCTAATGTTCTTAGATAATTTGTGTGATATAACAGGAAAGTTAAATTTGCTTGTCACATTTTAATAGAGGCCAAAGTCACATGTGATATCATAAGATTTTTCTGATTTTTCGTTTTCTGACCGCTAGCTGAAAATCCCCAAAAATGTTCAGCAGGAAAAGCTTAACCAACTTACTTATATCTGATTGATTTTTATGTCAGATTATTGTAGCTTTTGATGGTGTCCTGTTAATCGTTTTACAAGGCCCTACTATCCAAACGAATGATATCAGGCAAATTTCAATGAAAAGGTTTAATCTGATATATTATATATTTGCCCTCAGATCTAAAGTGGAAACTACATTTTTGCCAAAAGGACCACTGCAGACCGATATGGGTTCAGTCACTTAGTAAGAGGGCTTGGAAATGAGGCAGGAAAAGCTGTGGTTTGTATTTGTAGCTATAGCTTGCTGTTTTTGTTTGTGTACATAAATCACAACTACAAGTTGTGGATTAGTTTTGGAATGAGCCTGAAAAGATTGTTGTGCCGTAATGCTAACTGGTTCCAGGTGGTGTTGCACAAAACGAGCTGTATGATTTTTTTTTTTTTAATTATTATTTTTTAAAATCTGAAAATATGTAGTAGTTCTGCCAAGCATGCGCGTGCTGTTGATGTTGGTCTCAATCTCAGTTTTTTTGCCTGTGATTTCCTGTTGGGTTTTATCTGTGCCTTCATTGTTAATGTGTTTGTGCGTACACATGGACGCTTGTGTGTGGGTGTTAAGTGTTCATGTACAGCATGAAAAGCTCCTGCTGTTCTGATGTGTGTAGGGCCAGCCATGCTGCTGTCAGTCAGTGTGCCTCAGAGAGCCTGTGCTGCTGCTGGTCTGGTTGTCTATTTCTGCCAAAGCTGGATCGATGGTGTCCTACAGACTCTGCACTCTTCTCTTGGATGTTTCAGCCTGTTCCTCCTCTCTCTCGCCGTGTATCTGCTGCTCGGCCCTCCCTTCCACCTCTTCATCTCACTTGTTGGCTCGGCCTCTTGGCATCACTTCCTCTTCTCCTCCTCATTGTCCTCCTCTGCATCATCCTACTACTCTCAAGTCTCTCTTCGCATCAAACAATGAGCTCTCAGTGTGTGTGTGTGTGTGTATTAGGCGTATGCATTTATTAGAGCTTCTTTATGAGGGATTCCTCTTGTTATATTCACATCTTGTCCAGGTTGTACTTGTGTGGTGAATGCCAATGTGATGCAGCAGTTCTGTACTAGTTTTAACTGGTATGCGTTTGTGTATATGTGGCTTTGTACCAAAGCAGTTCATTCTACAGAAATGAATCCACAATGATTCATCAGTTCATCGTCTCTGATTTGAGGACTTGTGTGAAATGTGTCTGGTTTTGGATAAAAACAAGGTATTTCAGATTTGTTTAAAAAAAGAAGTAAATCATTAAGATTAAAAATAATTATTTTAACTACTTTTGGGATGGGCAGAAGTTGGTAATAAGAATAGAGTTAATATGTTTTAAGTTAAAAAAGGAGTTTATTAATTTTTAACAAAAATTTGCTTAGAGTTTAAAATTTGATCTATTTATATATATATATCTATTTATATATTCCATTATGTGTATCTCTGATGAGAAGACTGAAAAAAACTTACCTCAAAGCATTACCTTAGGCTGATGGAAATTGTGTTGGAAACACATGAATTATTGAGAGATTAGCTGATGATTCGAATCATAATTTGAAGCCTTAAATTGTAATTTTATGTTGGTTGTTGCTGTATTGTCAAATTTAAGCAGTAACCATTGTTAAAGTTAAAGAAGATACCCACTAGGGTTGTCATGATACTAAAATTTCAAACTCAGTTATGATACGCTGGAAAATATTCAGTACTTGGTTTTCAGTACTAGAGGAGAAAAAATTGACAGAAAATTAAAGATTACAACGATACAAATCGTAACATCAATGACAAAACTGTGTTTAAGTGCTAAAAACATCGAACTGTAAGGTGTGTGTATGACAAACATTTAAACATTCTCCTAGTGCAAAAAAGCAAAAAAAAAAAAAAAAAAAGAGTATTTTTAGGTTGTCTGAGGTAGCGCTCTGCTTTTGCGTCATTCTGCAGAATATCTGCTTTTGCGACACCGAGATGACCAAGACTTAGACCGCATTATTACTTAACTCGTTGACTTTATGTATTTACAAAAATGACAGATTTAAATCTTTTTTTTCCCCCATTTATTTAAAGACACCATGTTGTGCTTTTTTGTCACTGGTGTTACTTTAAACCTTTAGTACATGTAGTCAGGAAAAGGAAATTATATTTTACCATTTCCAGTCAGGTTTATGCAGCCATCTGTTTGCAATAACAGTGAAAATACTTCAAAAATAATTAATGATTCAATCCTTAAGTGTAACATAATTTCATTGATTTAAATTTATTATCATGTCAATGTCTGTGACACATTTTATTTGAGACGGGAAAAAAGACACACAGACACACACAGTAACATCGAGGAGACGGTGAACCGTTTGGAGACGCATATCGGACTTTGTTTGAACGTACCTGACAAAAGGAGGATTACGTTACAATATTCCATGAACAGCTTTTGATAGAGTTTTTCTGCAGATGAGCATCAGTGGTGTTACCAGTAAGTAAGTAACAGCGGTGACAATTTTCAGGAAAAGTGCTTTTAACAAAATGGCTGCTAAAGGCGTCAAACCATATGACGTCAGACATACTGTACATAAAAACATATTATTATTATTATTATTATTATTAATTTCTGTTTTCTGTTTTTTGCTTTTTTGGTTTTTTGGGGGTTTTTTTGCAAAACATTTGGGTCATATCAGTGACTTAAAGTGTCTTATGAAATTATGAGATAGAAGAGAAAAACTACAATACATTCTATAGACCGTCAGGAAATATGTCTCAGGAAGTCAAGTGATGTCATCACTGTGATGATTTTATTTCAAAATAATAGTTTTCTTAAATGGAAACACACGTTACATAGCTCCACGGGACAATTGCGTTCTTTATATATATCACAATTATTTTTAAAAAATTGTTATGTCATGTTTATTGTGTATTTGATAGTTACACTTATATTGTTGTATTTAAAAACAATTTTTGAACCTCAAAAGAGTGTTTTTTCCAGGGAGAAACCCTTGTCTGGTACTTGCGCCTATGTATATCAAATTAATGGCTCAAGAAGGTTTAATTCTTTAAATACTATATTTTGTTTTTGTGTTATTTTTAACAGAAATAAAAAAAGTGTTTTTCAAGTGTAATATTTCTGTAAAGACTAGGGACAGAAATCAGTCATTTCCCTGGAATGACTTCTGATTTGGCTCCATATTTTCATTGCTGATCAAACAGAGTTGCTAAGTTAGCCTGCCACTGTTTCTGTCTAGTTGCTGGTAGACTTTCCTCTGCTCCAATCTGGGATTTAACGTCTTTAACGTTAAAGACGGCCAGGCTTTACCAACCTCACGAAATTCCTCATAAAATGTTATTCAGTCTTGTGAAGGTTCACTGCTGTTCATGTGTTCAGCTGTTAGTGAGTGGAGAGGCTGCGTGAAGGTATAAGTCAGATGGAGGAGGCAAAGATAGGACTGTTGGTGTCGACACTGCTGGATAATAGTGTCTAATCCAGTAGTAATTTTCAATATCGTTTAATCCCTGATGGCTACAAATGTCCTGTAGGGGTGAGAATCGCAGAGAAACTGATGATGACAAAATATTATCTCGATACGTTGTCCTCTATAGCGATGGCATCACAATCTGTAATATATAACAGTATCTTTGTAAATGAAGAAGGAAAAAAATCCCCTCAAAAAGGCAAAAAGCAGGTATTAAGTCTTCACTGCAATCTATTGTGAAGATGGGTGTGTGTGTGTGTGTGTTTGTGCGTGCGTGTCTGTGTGTGTGTGTGTGTGTGTGCGTGCGTGCGTTATATTATTATTCAGTTTTAATAATTTGTCAGTTAATTACCTCTCTGATTTGCTTTCTCATTTGTTCACCATTTTCCTCCTGTGAATTGCTTTTTATTCACTGTGAGTTAGTTAACTTGCTCATTTTACACTTATTCATTTAATAAGCTCGATGATGAGGAGTCGTGAAGTTGTGACTCTGTTACGAATTTTCAGGGGAATCCATTTTCGAGCATGTTTTAATCAATCAAATAATGTTTGACGCCAGTGTGTCATTGACGTATTGGAAGAGAAAGCAATACACAGCTTTAATGATATTTGGTCTCCTAATTTCTAGTGTGAAAAAAACGATAGATATAATCAATTTATACATCAATTTATAAAATACTTTATTTATTTATTTATTGCTGGAATCCACTAATAATTGTGGTTTTGTGGATTTATACATCTGTGGCGCTTCATAACAGCTATACAAATCTAGTGCTTGTATAAAGCAGCTGCAGTGATTGATTTACATGCAATGGATATTAATAAACGTCTGTTGACTTGGAATATGTATTGTCTATGCTTGCTCTGTGTTTAAGTGTGTTCACGCGTGATTCTCTGAATATTTTTGAGTTTTTGACCTTTAGGTTGGAATTCAGTTATGTTTTTTTTTATGTATGTATGTATGTTATATATTTTAATGAGGTGCATACATGGGTACACTGAAAAGAGTTGATGGTTGTCAGTGGAGGGAGAGAAGGAGGATGGCTGAGAGCTAGCAATGCTGCCTGGCCTCTGCGCTAACACCCACGCTGTCTGTAGGCTTTACTCTCTTCTCCTACGCTTTGAGGTACGGGAATGTGGTAGCGCCGCCATAGTAAGACTGCATATGAATGAGTGTGTACTATCTCTCAGCCAAGTTCTCTGTCCTGCATGCCTGTCTTGTTTTTAATGAAAGCTTTAAGTCCAGGACGGCTGCTGGAGGTGGCTACATCCACTGTCTTTATTTCACATGTGCGATGGAGAGGGAGAAGGAGAGTAGTGGATGGGGGGGTTGAGGGGCGCGTGGAGGATGTGGGGGTTGCAGGGTTGTTGTAATGAATGTACTGCAGTTAAAAAGAATTCTGTGTCACTTCCCGGGAGAGACGGAAATAAAGGTGGTGGCGGGGGAGAGGGAGATGTGGGAGGAGATGTTGGGAAATAGGATGTGTTGTGTTGATGGAGCCGAGTTCTTCGCAGCCAGACGAACTCTCCTCCCATTCTAGTGTTTGCGTGCATTTGTGTATATGTGTGTGCGTGTGTGTGAATATGCGTATATGTGTTGCACTGGGGTGCAGAACGAAATCAAGAAAGAAGGCATGTGAATGCCCCACAGCCTACGAGCATACCACCCACACATTTTACCCACATGTATTAGACCCATACATATGCATACTTCTCCCTTTTCTCCTCCTCTGCCGTTCTTTCCATTTTCCCCTCTGCTTTCTCACCTCCATCCATGCACACACACACACTTACTATCTTTCACCAACACATTCACATATGCCGAAAAAAAAACTGATTACACAGGGGCAATCTCTGTCATTCCTCAAGGGGGTACATTGTTATTTGCTACCAGCCCTGATCAAATAAAATGGAACAAAGAGAACACACTCCACCACACACAAGTTTATAGAAACACACACATACAGTCCTGTTTGCAAAATTGTGACTGAAGAAAAAAGAGCGGTGACACCCAACCACCCACTCGCTGTGTGTGTCACTCACACTGCACACACTCGAGTGTTTTCCCCTAGAGGTGAACAGTAAATCCCAACATATGTATTGCATCACACATTGCTATAGTATCAGAAGAGATAATCAGAGTCTCCAAGCTATTTTCCTCTTAGGCTGGATGTGGCTTTGGAGATGGATGAGGATAGGCAAAGAGCGGGAGAGCAGTTTAACTCTGCATAAGGCATATCTGCTGGCAATTGTCGTTGCTTAAAAAAAAGACAGGGAGTGCATACAACAAGAAGAACCAGACAGAGGAAAAAAAAAATCATTGATGCAGGGTGAAGGAGAAGGAAAGGGAGGGCACCAAAGAATAGAGAAAGGAGGGCCCTGCCGAACAGTACTGCCAAAACCGAGGTCAATTGTGATGAAAATGGCCGTTCACATGACCACAATAGCGGCTGAGTGACAGCACTAAAGCGGCATGGACGGGCTTATCCTGATCACTCAGGGCCTTGACTGGGGAAATCACAATACCCTGGAGATCTGTCCTTTTTGGGCTTGGAGGATCACAGAGCGCCCACGGTCCCAAGCTTTGGCCCTGAAATGTCCCCAGCATTACCATATCAATGCTTTCCCGGCTATTCCGCCAAGGACCAGGGCGGCTAGTGATAGTGCCTGCCGGTTAGCATCGTCCTGTGCCTTCACAAGACTATTCAGCAGGGTGTCAATGCTAACTCAATACTAAGTGTGAATGGGAAGAAGTGTAAGCTCACCCCTGTAGCGTGAACCCATGTCTGCTGTGCATTCAGGCCAGCATTGGTGTGTATATGATGCAGCTTTCACACATGCACCGCAGCCCTGGGCTTTTCTAGGCATTGCCGGGTGGATCTGTATGTGTGTTAGATCTGATTTTAAACAGACTTCAGCTTGCCAGCTCCGTGGTACAAAGTCTGTGTGTACAATAACGCTCATGTGGGAGCAGTGCAGGTAATTGTTTGCTGAATTCACAGCAAGCGAGGGGGCGTCATGTGTGCCTCCTGCACACGCTACCCAGGTGCCACCCCTCGCCTAAATTAAATTTAATATTTCAGTAGAGAGAACGCGTCTGATGCGGACTTCATGCTGTGTGCTACATGTGAGAAAGGGCAACTTCAGACAATACTCGGACTCTCTTGATGTTGTCTGGAGTTGGAATGTGTGAAAATAGCCCTTTTCCTCGTCTCTGCCTGACTCTTTCTTTTCATATTTCAAGTTGCTCTTATATTCCGGGGCTGAATATTGAACTTTTCAAGTGCCAACTGATATGTGTCCATTTGCAGAGATTTGAATACTTGAAAAGTCTAAAGGCTGGTATCCAGTTCTTGCTCAATTCAGACCACAGTTTCTGATTCTAATCATATCTCTGCCAGTTTTGCACAAAGATTTCTTAATAGAAAGTTATCATCCAATATTTAAGTTTGTTTAAAAGTGGAAAGGCATAAAAAGTTTCTTAAAAACTACATGAACAAATCTGAACATCCACATTAAGAGACAACAGGGTGTGGCACTTGTTATGTGACTCAAAGCTCCACAGCAACTAACACTATAGTCACACTAGAGAACACAGCGGTTGGAGATTGTACGGCCAAAATTATTGTGACCATATGCAAAAATCTTGCAGACTCATTGCCTTTGAAATTCTTGCTTTGAAGACGGCGGCCAGGTCTGGGATCGCTTGAATTCAGTTGCCATCTTGAAATGATCAAGATGGTAATAAAATAGCAAAAAGACACATGGTGCAGAAGAAGTGACGTCATTCTCGAGTTAAAAGCGTTCCGGTAATAAAGTTACAAAAGTAAGAAAAATAGAATATGTTTTTCTTTTTAGCAATGGAGAGGCATTCATCTATCACTACCAATACAGTGCAGTACTTGTTTGTTTGCCTGATCAGCGGTCTGTGCATACCTGACTTAGCAAGTCTCAAGTACACAACAATGCTAGTACAGATGAAAAGTTTTACTAGTGTTTACGTTCACTACGGCCATCTTGGATTAACCTGGAGTTGGTGCGGATGCTTTGAATTTCAAGGTCGGAAATTCCGACTTCAGACTGAAACGTCGGTCTGCTATTAGTTTGTGACTGAACAGGGTCGGATGGTAATTAACTGCTGTAAATTGGTGAAAATCCAAAATGTGTTGAGATCTGCTACAAATCTCTTCCTGTCTACATACAGACAAATACACAATAACTACTTACATCCAGAGCCCAGACAGAACCTCACAAACTTGAAAGAGAAATTCAGAAATTACTCTACAAAACGAGTTACTGCAGTCAGTCTGAGTCAGATGCGATCGTTTGGAGACAGCTTGCCTCCCACCATGCAACCTGTACAGTTGCTTTGCTTCAAAGTGGTCGTCCAGTTACATGCTGAACCTCTGGGCAGTCAGTTGGCTGCCGAAGATATTTGCAGTCGTTCTCTGACAGCAACAAACAAATGTAATCACCAGGCAACCTTAAAGTTTTCTTAGTTGCTCTCCTATTTTTGCTCCAGTATGACTGAACAACAAATAGTTGTTCTTATAAAAATTATGCTCCCAGCTGTTGATTCAGTGTCAGGAATAAACTAATTTGTTTTCAGTAATTTGTATTCAGTCGTTTCAAACTGGGAAACTGCTAAATTGGGTGGCACTGGTCAGAATAAAGCAGTGCTGTAACATCTGACACCACATTTCTAGGAATTATTAGAAGTCCAATCAAATGCACTTAAAACTAAAAGAACAAGTTACTTTAGCTTAACATTGTGTAACAGGACATAATGTCACTGCTGTGGATTGACTCAGTTTAGTAACAACCAATCTCTGTTGCCCGAGTTTAAACTTAGTGTATGTGGCTCTCGCAAATAAAAAGTGATGCTTGAACGGAAGAGAACAAATTCTACGTGAAACTTTTTGGTGCATCATCTCTGCTCTTACCAACTTTGAGCAGTTTGCTTCAGATAGAAGACGACCGAAACAACACAGTGGAGCAGGGTGTGAAAAATGAGAGCGCATGATGTGAGAGCAGGTTACAGCCTCCCTGTGTTCTAAACATATTATATCACATGGCACTTGCAGCATATGGCCTTTTAGATCATTATAATGGAATTACAGATAGTAGTCAGTAAGAGTACAAGCCACAATGTAGTGATAACCTGATTATTACGCATCGGGGAGGAAATGGATGATCTCGAGAAGAAGGGTTACTTTTTAAACTGCGTGAAGATGGTACGGAGTATGAGAGGGAGAGGGCAAGGAAGGAAGTAAGCAAGGAGGAAATCGATGAAAGTAAAGTGGAGGATGAGAAACTAAAAGGGCAATAAAGAGGGAAAGAGGAGGAAGACAGGTGAGATATTGGCCGTAGACTTCTTGCTTTGTCATTGGAAATCAGAGCCACGGGGCAGGACACTGTTTGATTTGGTGTTCTTGTTTAATCTGTCAGTCAACATGTTCACAGGCACACACACACACACATACACACAGAGATAGCATCCAGTCTGTTACTGAATATTGGCAGAGAGCTGAGAGGTTATCATGCGTCGTCAGGTGCCAGACCAACTCTTGGTAGCAGGTTTGTCATTTGTAATTAGAGAGAAAAGGAGAGTTGGCTTGTTTTTTTCTCCCCTCTCTCTCCTCTGTTCTCTGGCTGAAGGCTGTCTCTTGGTATCGACAGACAGAAGTGATGGGACAAACACGCACACACACACACACACAAATACATGCACTGACACACATTTGATGGGCCAAGTTTGATTCCATTAAGTGGAGTTTGTCAGTTAGTCAGTGAAGTTTTGGGGGTGAATGCTGATGGCCCGACAGTGAATCCCACACAGATAAACAGGATCTGAAGCAGCCTGTTCAGACGCTCACAACATTGAGGGTGACTGAGCAGTGGCAGCCCTAACTATGACTATTTTATGTCAGTCACATACACACACACACACACACACACGCAGTCACACACAGCCTATCTGGTGTTGTATGGCTATGTGGTCACGGTCCATGCAGCTCTGAGTTCTGGTCACGGTTAAAAAGGCTTCCTTCTGGAGAGGAGGGGGGGAGTGGAGTCTTAAGACGGGGTAGGATGTGGGGTGGAGGAGGGAGTAAGAGGAGTGGGAGATAATAGGAGAGGGCTAACAGTGGGGGTGGGATGAACCAAAGAGGGAGTAAAAAAGGGGAAGATAGAGGCTGAAGGTGGGTTTTTCTGAGTATGAAAGCCTGCGTGCCTCCAATCCGGTGCTATTGATGTATTCTAATGCTAAGTGTGCAATGCTGGGCCTTGACTGGTCTCTGGGAGAGACGAGCCTTTGATAGGCGCAACCAAGCTCTGGGACAGATCCCTCGCATGCCATTCATATGTATATCTGTGTGTGCGTGTATATGTGTGCGCATGTACAAACAGGTTTTTTTTCACCATTAAAGTAACTGTTTTTTGGAGTATTTGTGTCTGTGGTAGATTGGTCGCATTTCCATATCAATGTGAGCATGTTTTAGGCTGTTTTAGGCATCACACAGCCTAATCCCAAATTAGCCCCAGGTCCAGTGCTGGTGGATGTTTTCATGATCTGTGTTTGCACAGTTCGGTGAGTGGCTGCAGTGCAGCGGACCATAGCTGATCATGTAACCGGCCATCTGCAGAAGAGGGCAAAGTGCAAAAATCTCAAAGCCCACCAGATCTCGCCAGCCCTTGCTGGAAGTGCGCGTATGCAACACGACGCTTGCGTGTGTGTGTGTTGCGGCGTGTTTTTGTGCCAATTGCTTTGTTTGCCATGTGTTCCGGTCTGTGGCTGATTACGCCGTGAAATTCCACACGCATTGTATAGCAGTGGGGAGTTTAACATGTGGACAGACACACACAAACGGGAGCACACGCACAATAAGAAAGCAAAGCGAGAAGTCAGAGAGGCCTGTTAATGACTGTCAGGGACAGAAAGGGAGTAGGACTGTGGTGGTGTCAGGGCTTTGTGATAGATGCTGGTTGTTAAATGCCTTGCTCACAGGTTTATTTTTATGAAAGAAAGTGACTATTCAGATTCAGCAAGATTGATGCCATTCCTTTCTTTTTTCTCACTTTTTCACACATGCACAATCATGCACTGCCTGGGTCCTAACGCTCCTCCCCTCCCTCCCCATCGAGCCCAGAAGAGTCTCTCCCATAAAGCGACCCTTCTTCCATTTGAGCCCTTTGCCTTGTTTTTCTCTCCTTTCCTGCTCAGATTTGTTCTTCTACTTCAACCTCCTCGCCTGCTTGTTCATCGTACTTCACCTCTGCTCACCTGCTACTTCATGGGCTGCTGTGCACACGCCCCCGTGCATATATGTGTAAGCATATATGTGTTTTTGCTAGAGATAGGCAGAGGGGTGCGTCAAAGGGTGTTCGCTTTTATACTTTCATTGCCTTCCTTTCTACTCAGAAATATGATGGATGTTTCAAAACAGAGCGAAACTTGAATATCAGTGCCAGCCACTGATGCTGCGTTCACCTCGTGCGCGCGCGTGTATATGTGTGCGCCTGTGCTCAGAGGCACTGGAGGTTATTTGATCTCATTGTGTTGTTGGAGAGGAGGCTGCTCCCATGCTTTATGACCGGCGCTGTAGGGAGATATACAGGTTCACCTGCCTCTCCTCAACAATCCATCATCCCTCTCTCAGCAGACAAACGCACTCCCCTCATCTTATTACTTCCTCTCACACTCTCAGAAACATTTAAGACTTTCTCTCGCTAGCTTGCACTTACATGCAGCGTAATGTATGCACATATTCTCAGTCTTTCTCCAGTTTGCTGACAGAAGTTGATAGAAATGACTAAAAAATGCCTGCGTGCTCTCACGGTGACAGACGGCGTGCGTGCCCGTGTTGTATTTTGATAATGTTGCTGCAAGTGATTATAAGTCGTTGCGGTGTGAAAGCAACGCAGCTCCTTCGTTAAGATGTTAAGTGTGTGGTAAACTGAATGAGGACGACGACTCAGCTAATGACTGTTTCTGCACACTTCATCAGATTGTTCGTCTGCAATATTGCCTCATATCACTCTCTGGCACCATTGGCGCTTAATAGTCTGTGTACGTTAGATAGTGTTTGTGTATGTGTGCGTGCGCCTGATCACGACGTATATTGCTTTGTAGAGCCATTACAGTTTAATAGGCATAGTAGAATGTGCAGTGCATTAATGCTGCGGCAACATGAAGTAATGATACAATAAAACAATTAAATATGGTGGAGGAGAATTACTTTTTGAACAAGCCGCACCTAGAAGCAATTTTGAGCGAGACGAAATAAACAAAAAAGTACAGATCAGGCTTATTAGGAGGGAAGGATGAGCTCTGGCTCTTCTTTTCTTCTTCATTGACTAAAAAAGGTCAATATGACTGTAAATCTGCTGATTCATAGATGGATGAATCAAAGAGAAATCCCCTTTAGAGGGAGGTGATTTCTGACTAATTATTATCCTATTAGAGCAATTGCTGTTATCAATCAGTCTCTTTTTAGCAACATTGTTTAGAAAAAAAACCCCATTTACAATTATGCAGAGCCAAATTCCATTTCTTGTTTGTGTATTTTTTTTTTTAATAAAAGGTCCAGAATTTGAAGATGTTCAATTTATGGTGATGGAAAATAAAAGAAAGCTAATTTAAGAAGCTGGAAGCAGCAAATGTTTTGCAAATGTTCGCTGATAAATGACTTAAATAATGACTTGATATGTAAATTGCCAGCAGTTTTTTGCCATTCAGTACAAGCCAAATATTTTCAGTGGTAAAATTTAATTGCAACACTTCCCCAGCTGCTGCATAATATTGTGAGATGTACACATAAGAAAGCTGTTATTGTCGTTCCCTTTGAAGCTTGCAACTTTGGCTGTTTTCTGCATGGGTTTCCTTTGGGTACTCTGGTTTGCTCCAGCAGTACAAAATCAAGTATTTTAGATAAACTTGCACTTTAACAGTGCTGATGAGTGTCCTGTCTTCAATTTACCTCTCAAATCAAGGATGGATAGATTGATATTTATTTTGTTTTGTTTTTCCCAATAGTTTCAGCTTATAAAGCTGACCATTGAGTGATTGCTTATTTCTAAATCAAACAACTTGTTTCTCATTTTAGAACTGAAAACTAGCCGTTTTCATAAAATGACTCCCTGGGAGATTTTCTTTGCACTCAAGGGCCACATCGTTTATATACTGTAGGCTTGTCACGGTACTAGAATTTCAAAGTCATTACTGAACACCCTGGTGCACTCAATGCTCTGTACTATTTTGATATGATGAAAGAAATAGGTTTTATTTTAAATAAAGATTACAAAAATAAATAATAATATCTATGACAACACTATTTTTGTGTTTATGTGGGGCAAAAAAAATCATGGTATCAAAAAAAGTATCATAACTTTAAGGTGTGTGTATGTGTGCGAAGAGTGGTTTAAAATATAAAATTTTTAGGTTGTGCTTCTGCTGATTGGCTTCATATTTTATTGCTTTCCAATGGAACTGGGAAGGTTGGCTGCCACTTTTTATATGTAGTTGCTTGTTTCTCAGCTTTGGTGTGGGAATTTAAGAGAAACATAAACTTTTTAAAAATAAATAATTAGCCATAGGCACTAGCTGCTTTCTTAGTAATAGCTTATGTAGCCATCAGCTAATTGCTAATAGTTAAGCAGCTAACATTAGCATGTGTGTGGGCCAGGTTTGCATTTATACTTGTACAGTACTCCACTGTAGTTGAAACGAGAGCTTAACAGACCTCTCGAAATTCCTGACAAAGAGTTGTCCAGCTGCTTCAGCCATGAGTGAGAGGAAGGGCTGTGTGAACACCTTTGTGCAGTCATGTTGTGCAAAGTTGTGTGTCAGCGGGCGGAGGCGAAGGCAGCATTGTTGGTATCCATGTAGCCACAAATGAGCATCTAATCAGATAGTAATTTGTAGTACTGAGTATTGTTTTCTTTTACAATTCTAATATACCGTTTAAAAAGTAACACAGGGATACTTTCATGTTTCTTAATGAAAGTACAGTAAAACAGAAAACAAACTGATGCTCTGCTTTGCATTTAAAGTAGCAGCTGTTCTTTCGTGTACGTTTGTGTGCAGGGCTACTTTTCAGCTAGCTTGTATCTGTTTTCAGGGAGAATTTCCCAGAATTCTTCTACAGGCTGTCTCGACCACCTCTGTCTTTTCATGTAATTTCAGACTGATTCGATGACGTTGAGGTCGGAGATCTGTGGGGGCCGCAGCATCTGTTGCAGCCCTCTTTGTTCATTTTCTGGCTGAAAATGGTTTTTCTGTACAGTAATTTTGCTCAGTGTGGTAGCATTGCTCTCTTTGAAGCCAGCATGCATGCTAGTGTCCATGTCAGTCGTGGTATGTTACTTTTTTTTTAAAGAAAAAAAACTTTTTAAAAAAATGTTTTGTTACATGCTAACTTGGTTAGGTTAGTTTGGAAGAGAGTATTGAGATGAGATAAGCATCCATTCAATTACAAACTGTTCCATGCTGTGTAAATCTGAATCATAGGATGCATAATTTCTGAGGTTATTCTGAGCATAGGTCAGTGGTCGCTGAATGAAAAATGTCACAAACAGGCTACGAGATCTTCTTCCAAGAGATTGTGCAAACCGCCAAACAGTGGGAAACTAATTAAGATCAGACCTCAAACCATATTTAGTGTGGGCGACAGCCGTATGTGTATATCTGTTTAAATTGGTGATATGTTTATGTGATGTTAAGTGTAGGAGTCAGTTTGACTGTAAACGCTGAGTCACTGACCAGACTAAGAAACCACCGGGAAATTCTGTGGTGATTTGCCAGTTTTTATGTAGGTGTTAGTTTAAAAGTCTCTGCCTCTTATTCTTTAATCTTTTTCGTCTTCGTTTATCTCTTCCCCCCCCCTCTCTCGCTCTCACATGTGTCTTTATGTAGTTGTTTATTGGGATCTGTTGAAAATTAGAAATCGAAAACCCATTTACAGAGGTTACCTACGTAAAGTCAGCCTATTTGTCTCCTGTGAAATCGAAACTTTACCCTTTGCCTCTCTCTTCCTTTCTCTTTTCCCAGCCTTTGAAGTTGTCTTTCTCTCAACCTCTCTCTCTTGTG
>VUQG01044273.1:7264-17588 GCA_015106755.1 Etia nguti
ATGACCAGTGTTTAGGTTCATAAGCTGAAACAGTATAAATTTAAACTCTAGAAAGTACCTATCCAAAACCTGAAAACTGAATACCTGATTAGCTACCTGAAAAGTTGAATATATATTAATGTTTTCCAGAGCTGCCATTGTCACTTAGCATGCTAACTTTCACTCATTTGTGGGACTCATTTTAGCTCATTTCAGCATTTAATCTCTGAGTGTTTCATTTGTCCAGACTCCCTCACCACATCCACAGTCGGTCATGGCAAAACGGCTGCCCCTCCCTGAGCCTGGTTCTCCTGGAGGTTTCTTCCTGTTAAAAGGGGAGTTTTTCCTCCCCACTGTCACCAATTGCTTGCTCATAGGGGGTGATCTAATTGTTGAAGTTTTCTCTGTATTATTATAGTGTCTTTAACTTACAATATAAAGCATCTGGAGGCCATAATAAAACCATATTAAACTGAACTGAATGTACTGTTATCATAATTAAGACTTGTTCTCATTTTAAGAGGCCCCAAAGCCAACACTTTAAAAAACACTTTCGGGCCACATCTGCTAATTCACTTCACTGAATGGGTCAATGACACAACACAGACCCCTTTACTGTTGCACAGAAGGCAATACAGATATATGTCAAAGTGCTACTTTTAAACTTCCAGCTATTTTTGTACCTTCTACACTTTGTTAATTCCCCTGTGTGTGCTCCTGCTCATAATTTGATTCAGGTTTTGGGATGCTCTTCTCAGTACATGCCTCTATCTACATAACCTGCATTTTAAAAACTCTTCTTCCACTTCAGGCACATGGGAGAGGGAAGAGACAAAAATGAGAATGAGAAAGAGGAAGGAGCAGACAAGGGTTTGATTTCTTGTTGATGTAACAGCAGCGGTCAACTTGCCCTGTCATCATTCTCTATTCTCCCCAGAAAGTTATTTTGGTGTTCAAACACAAGAAGACACCAAATGAACAGAAATCAAGAGCAACGGTTGTTTAAATGCTGGACCTGCAGCCCTTTGCAATGTCCATTTACAATCAAGCACAAGCTATAATAATATCCAGCTAGTGTAAGTGTTTTTCCCCTCCAAAATACAATTTTTAATAGTTTTGTTGTTTTTTCCTGTTTCACAGGTCAAAGCATTTCAAGGCTCAACATCCAATCAAGGAAGACAAAAGGATGCAAGAAAAAGTGTCATTTTCAGTAGACACACAAATGATAGCCAAAGCTTTCAGATACTTTCAGTTGCTATTTTACACAGCATGACAGGATGATGCTGACTCAAGGGTGCATAACGCAACAAGGCTACGAGACAAATGTGCAAGCGGGTCACAGATACTACCCAAACTGCTGCTGGATTCAAAATACCAACTGCTCTGATCTGACTGGGGTCAGAGGTCACTGCTAGGGTGATGCAAAAATCTGGTTTCTGAAGAGAATGTAAGAAACTAAGGAAGAAAGAAGAAAAACGATAGTGAGTGTGTGTGTGTGAGAGAAAGAGGGGGGTTGCTCCACAGAGACAGATTATCAGGTAAAGCCAGAGGGGTGAGAGGTGAGGATCTGCTGTTTATGCTGGAAACAGGTCAGGGTTGAGCAGCAGGGCAGAGTGGGGACGGGCCAGGCATCCACCTGGAATGGAATAACATGGTATGAACTGCAGACGCTTTACTCACACACACACAAACATCAGCTCACGCTCTCAAAGGTGAACATTGGTCACATGAAGATTTGGTCCAGCCAAGACCGACCGGCCGAGCAGCCAAAACAACTCACCTATTGTTAGGCAGTAATGCAATTTAGTGAGAGCTGAAAGCGCCACTTTGTTCAGTGTCAAAACATGAAGAGCACCATGTTTGGGGAGCATCCCCGATGCGTTCTGTGATTCTGCTTTGCCTCGTTTTTAGCCAAACAACTACTGTTTAAACTGCAGAGTGCAGCATTTTGCTTCCTATCTACGAAGGCGGAGGCAAGGACCCAAACATAACAACAACCACAGCTCGAAAAAAGAAAAAAAAAAACATTAAAAAAAAAAACAAACATTCTCACATGAAAACGAAGCAGAAAATAAGAAAGGGAGAAAGGGGAGGTAATTTCTTTTTTTCCCCCTCACAGTGAGTTTTGAAGAAATCAAATCTGAAGTGTTTTGGGGAAAGGAGAGCAGAGGAGTGAGAGGTTTGTTATCTTCCTTGTAGGTGAGAGCAATGCTCATCTGGGACTCACAGATAGAGTCTGGAGATGGAGGGGGTCTGGAATGAGACTGTGTGTGTGTGTGTGTGTGTGTGTGTGTGTGTGTGAGAGAGTGTGTGTGAGTGTGTCTGTGAGACAGAGAGTGTGTGAAGACTTAAAAAACAGCAGAGGCCAAGCTCCCCCAGGTTTTAGCCCAGATGAAAGGCCAGGATCTGGACTAGATAAGAGAGCAGATCATGGGGGGTCGGGGCCAGCCGGCTGTGAGAAGCCATGTCCAGCGGCCATCTCTCAGCAGCCCCCTCTCTCTTGCACACACACACACACACACACACAATTACGTGTGGGATAAGTAAATGTGAGAGTGTTAGTTAAAAAGATAAGCCTTTCTTGCCTTTCTTAAGATGCAAAAACATCAAAAAATAAAAATGCATCCAAGAGGAAATGACATCATTCCCTCCTGTGTAAAGTTATCTGTGCTCCATTGCTTCTGCCTGCACGCATGCTAACTACTCATTTTTGAACACCAGCTTGTATGTGTGTGGGTGAATGAAAGCAGTCATGGGGTAATGAAGTCAGTGTTCTTGCAGAGGTCCTTGCTTTATCTCAGAGTGCTGCTGAATGAGAGAGCTGCCA
This sequence comes from Etia nguti, assembly GCA_015106755.1. Taxonomy (NCBI): domain Eukaryota; kingdom Metazoa; phylum Chordata; class Actinopteri; order Cichliformes; family Cichlidae; genus Etia; species Etia nguti. The sequence continues at coordinate 10,071 of VUQG01044273.1, forward strand.
ACATCCAGCTGCTCCTTTTCACCTCTTCACCGGACAACAAACAGCTAAAGGTGTTGTAAGACAGAACATCAGAACACCATATGGTATTCAGCGCGCACACACACACACACACACACACCCATATGTCATCCACTGTCACCTGAGCAAATCAATGCAAGAGAGAAATCCATTCCAATTAGGATCCGGCTGCTCTGCCCTGCATGTGGATGTAGATTAATCAATAAAGAAATCCCACCACTGATCTGCCATTCACCGTACAGAACACAGTGAACTCAGACTCTGGGTGTTTTGCTTTCATTAACTTGCAAAATAAGGAAGTGCATGCACTCGTCCTTTTTATATGAATCCAAATTATTTTCTATATTCAAAGGATTCCAAAGCGGTAAGTAAAAAATGGAGGCCCTGCCCTTTAAAAGCAGGATCCTGTAAACCCCCGACAGTCAGCGACCTGTGACCCGCTGTCCACAGCGAGGCCATGCGTCATTCACTGGGAAGTCGCAACGTCCTCAGTCATCCGTGCTTGCAGATGACCCAAATGAGCGTACGAGCACAGATAAACAGGCGCGGCCACGTGCACGCAGCTGATGTGGCTGCCGGCTCCGAGCTGAGTGATGTTGCCACGGAGGCAAGGTGACAGCAGTGTGTCAAAGTGTATGTAATCGTGTAGAGGTAGGTGTGTGTGAGTGTACGTGTGTATTCAAGGTCTGAAGTGTTAACGTGGCCCTCCTCCCCCGCCTCGACGCCCTCGGGCAGCCAGCGCTGTGTTAGCCATCCAGACTTTGCTCAGCACTAAAACCTTTACCTGACCTTTCCCTCTGCTGTGACATTTGGGCCCTTCTGAGCAGGTCAAACAGCACTAAACAGTGGTGGAAAAGCAGAGGGGAGCTGGAGGAGAAAAGGAAACGAAGACTGGGATGAGAGCTGTCAGAGATGACAAGACGTGTTACAGGAAGGCAACTTAGGACCATTTTGGTTAAGAAACTGCCATCCAAGACTGTATATAACTACACTATTTGCACTTAAATCCATAAAGAAGAACTGGCAGTGATGGGATCTCTTAGCTCCATTTACCTGGTAGTAGGCACACGCAACACAAAAGTATTGATACTTGTAGACGTACAACATCAGAAGCTGCCTTCATCAGTAAGGAAGCAAACCAGGACTTGGTAAACCCCACTGTGGACACCAGTCTTCAACAAGTACACTAGAAGGCCGCCTAGGTGGCTGCTGTGGCATCAAATCTCTCTCTTGCTTATTCTGAGTTGTCTAGTTTGAAATAGAAGTTACATAAGCTGTTGTTCTGTGACACTAGAAATTTGACCTGGAACGGTTAAGAAAAAAAAGATTTGAAAAGTGCTTAAAAAAAACAAAAACTCTAAATTGGATGCATTCTCACTGCCGGAGGTAAGTGTGCACAAAGCTGGACTATTCTCACACAGACTTTGTACTCAGGAGATGGCTGGTTAAAGACTGTTTAGTGTCCAGTGGAACATTTGTGTTGCCACACGCACCTCTGTTTGGTAAGTCCAATAAAAGTTCAGGGATGTAGCGTGAAAGCGGCTTTAGTCATGCAACAAAGAGCCAGCTGGAATTGGTGCAACTGAGGCAGCAGTGTTTGAAATTTCAAAATTGCTAAGCTGCAGAGTCAAGTAGGTTTACAGTGAATCGTGCACAAGCAAAAACAGATGTCCAGCGAAGGGGGTGTAAAGTCATTTAGCCTTCACCTGGTGACCTCGCAACACCTTCTCACAATCATGCACAACGGACCCAGTGCCTGGCAGACCGCAAAGACTTGTTAAAGCATGAAGGCTTTGAACTTCTTTCTCAAGCTTTCTTTTTCTCCAATTCTTTATAAAAGGAAAGACTGCCCACCTTGTGAGATTATGTACAATCCAGTCCATTTAAAGCAGCAATCTGAGCCCTGACGTCTCACAGATATTCATTAGCGGATGGATGACGGTGCACAACACGGAGCATTGAGAGGTAGGGTAACATGACCACAGAACAATACACTGAGCACAAGATTTGTACATCCGCCTGATTGTCAAACACACAGATGTTAAAACAACAAGGCCTGTCCAGTTATATCTAGCCTCTACTGCTCCTTTGTCCATCATTTATTAATATGCTCCTCCATCCTTGCTGACAGACTGAGTGATGTTCATTACTCACAAGGAGAAAGCTCAGATCTACAAACACTCCCGCAAATGAAGACTGCACAGAGTTTTTGCTCATGCTGGCCCAGATGAAGAAAAGTGATGCCACTGCAGCCTTGACTGGGGTGCTAAGAAAACACCTGCACTCCCAGACCCACCTTAATGATCACTCGACGCAATGGGAGAACTTTAATGGGGCCCTGGAAGGGAGGAAGGAAGGAAGCTGCCAGCTTGCTAATTTTAGGCACTCTGCATCTCAGATGAAACACTGGAAATGGCAGAGAGGAGGCGTGGAGAGGCGGGAAAGATTTCTGTCTCTCACTTTTGACTTTCTGCATCACGTCTCTCTAACCATCATTACTCCATGCATCCGGTATGAGAGAGTCTCAGAGCTCTTTGATTCTCTGAATCATTTCTCCCTCTCTTCCTGTTCCCTAGCCCTCTCTTTCCCTCCCTCACTTCCCAGCTTTCTCTGCCTCATCCTTCCTTTTTCCAACTCTCCCTTTCATTTGCACCTCCCTCCCCTTCTGCCAGTACCTGAGTAAATAAACAGTGTTGTGTGGGATGCTAATTAGAGCAGGTTCAGGGACGCGACGAGCCCAGAGATGGATAAACAGCAAGGTGGGGAGGAGAAGAGATGAGATGGAGGGGGTGGAGGTGAAGGTAACCCACCCCAAGGGCAACACAACACACGAACACGTCAGATTAGCGGTGAAGGACAGACAAGAATGGTTTTGGCTTTCAACCCAACTCAGGGTGGCATTGAAGCAAAGGGAGTGTAGCAAAGTAGAGGACTTTAAGGGGCTGCGGGGGAGTGAAGGGCACTGCCAGAGAAGGGTTCACATACTAGAGGCTTTGCCCATGTTGAGAGGAAGAAAAAATGTTGTGTGAACTTTCTTAATGACGCCTGCTCCTAGAGACCCGGTGTGAGATCAAAAGAAATGCAGATGAATCCAACAGTTAAAACAAAAACAGGTCAATGTGAGGCAGCTTTTCCATATTTAACGTTGAATTGTCTTTCTGTCTTTCTGGGATAAGCTGCAGGATGTGTAGGTAAGAAGGTAATGTTACAAAGGAAAGGTGAACACAAACAAGTACACTCACACATGGGGCCTTGAGTTGTAACTCTACATTCAGCACTTAAAGCATTGCATCCCAACCTGGGATTCAACAAACACGCTTCACGTTGGCTCAGGAACGCCGTTACTAACAACAACTTTGACTTTCAAATGTGTTCATTATAAACTGGATCCAGCCTACTGTCCACATTCCATTTACAGTTACAAATCAGGAATAAATAAAGAAACCTTCTTTTAGTTACTGCTACATATAACAGGTAATCTTTGTCTTTAGGACCACTTGCAGCACACCTTTGCATCATTTGCAACCAGAAATTTTGACAATTTATTCATCCATTCATTTAGTTAGCCAGGTCCACTGTTTGATGCTTAGCTGGCAAATGTAACCATTTATACTTTTAGCTAGCTAGACACACTTGTTGCTAGTAATTTCCATCTGCCAATTCCAGTTTATCCTCTTTGTTTGACTGATAATTTAATTTTTTATCAACATTTAAGCTAACAAATTCATCAAAGTCATCCTGTGAAATTCAAAATTAACGAACCATCTCAACCATTTATTTTGTTTTTTTCTGGACCATAACAGAGTTATGTTTCAGATCTGCTTAATTCTTTAATGAAATTGTAACTTCTATTATATTATTTTTTTGTGTCCTGTACCCTGAGCACCTGTACAGTAACTACTAGTATATAACAGAAACCCAATGGAACCATTTATAAAAGGATGGGTGCATCTGTACCACAGTAACTAGTTCTACAGGAGAGCTGGAAACTTTGAAGGTCAGTTCCCCTACTTTTGCTTTCACAGAGAGGAACCTAGGTCTAAGTTGAGTTCTGGTCAGTAGTTTTACTCCCACTGAAAGCTCCTGCTTACAGAAAGGTTCATGATTTTGCTAACAGCAATTGTAATGGAGGTGCCCAAGATTTGACCAACAGACTGAGAAGCCAATGCAGCCTTTGCAGTCCATTTCTACACAGGCAGGGAAAACAAAAAAAATTGAGGGAACTTTACTCTATAGGAAGTTTGATGTTGGGGGTCTAATGAGCCTAATGCTTGTTATGTTGGCACATAACTGCATACAGCAACCCACACAGTCATTTTTCAGATTGCTCCGCTGCATGCCTTGTGATAATTGTTTGTGTTCTATCAGCGCTTGTGCCAGATGCCGGGCTTTGTGTTTGCTGTGGGTGCTTTTGTTATGAAATGACAACGTGTTTGCTTAATCAATCACAATCATCGGCAGCAGCACCCTCCCCTGCAAGAACATTATGGATCATGTTCTCTGGAGACACAATTCCAGAATTTCTGATAGCATGAAATAAAAAAAAAGGTGGGATATAAAAATGTTTTTAGACTTTCTTATGGACATTCATGAACTTGTCGAAGTTTTGCTTTATTTATTTTTATTTTTTACAGCCTCTGAGATAAACCATTTCCTCCTCTCTACTCAGGCTGTGTGGATAATGTGTGTGCGTGTAGAAAGCGTGGATGTATGGATGTACAGTTAATGTAAAATTGAAACCTGAAATGGTTTCAAATACTCAGAATGAGGCGTTTTTAAAAGTTCAAAAGGAAAATCATTATTTAATCAACACTACTCGAAACTCAAAGCAGGCAGAGATCCATGAGGAGAAAAGATGAACTTTCTCCTTAAAGCATCTGATTTCTGTCTGCATTCAAACATCAGCTCAGATTTCATTCTTCGGCCTATGATTGTCTGTTTTAATGCTCAGCGATCAGATTCAAAGTGACAGACTTGTGAAAAACTATAAATAGACTTACTGGGTAAGGTTCATATTTCCTGAGTTGGTTAAATTATTTGATTTCTTTATTACACACACTCTTTAAGTGCACCATAAATAAGTTTCCTGAGAAACAGTAATTTTGCCCTGTTTAAGTACACTATAACTCTGTTTCTAAAAAACGAACAAACTGTAGGACAAAGTGATTTGTAATCATTTGCACTCTAATTATTATCCCTGCAGTAGCCTAAGCTGCTCCAGCAGAGTGGCTCAGTGGCTGACAGTGCTGTGCTCGAACAAACATCTCCCACGGGTGACTGTGTTTAACTGTGAGCTTTACTAAACATCAGCAGGAATGGTCAAATCGCCTTTATCTGCATATATGAAGTCTTCAGATATTGTCTCTCTATCTCAGTCTTTGTTCACAGTCCATAAATCGAGTATCTGCTAAGGAGTCTCTGTTGGATTATAAAACCCAACTAAGACAAATGCTGTCTGGCAGGATCAAAGGCAAACTCGGACTGTAATAATCACTGATGCTGCTGTTAAATTAACCAGACGCTGCTCACTCCAGTGGGAGGGATTCCTCTCTTCTGGCAGAGCAGGCGGTGGACCAGGTAAAAGAAAAGACAGGAAGTCTGTGGAAAAATGTCGAAACAGCTTACAGTCTCTACCCTACCAAGAAGCGGCGTTAACTGATTATGTAATACGCAATCTTTAATGTTGCTCAGAGATGTTTCATGATTAAAAGACATCCCCAGATTAGGGACACATCACTAATGACAGGGGAAGGAAACCTTGCCGTTACACGGACTTGCATAAGCTTTTAATCTCACGCTAAGTCCAGCTCAAACACTGATGAAGAGATGAGAAAGAGGAAGGTAGGGAGGACTGCCACAAATCTAAAAGGCTGTGGAAGAGAGGGGAAATGCGGGATATGTGATGGCTGGATGGACGAGCTATTTTTATAATGAGGTCAGTGTGAGCTGGGGGATTTCATTCCCCTGGGATGGACACACACACACACACACAGACAAGAACTGTGGTGCTGCGATGCTTCTGCTGAGTGAGAGCGTCTCTGTCCACAGGAAGATGAGGAGGTGGTTGTAGAGGAGGAGGAAACCCAGAGCTACCCAGGTCTTTCAGGGATTTTGGCCAGACCCTGATTAGTCCATCTCTGCTACTAGAATGAGAGCCGATGTTTAATTATGGAACACGACTGACATTTTCTGATATCTCTAAAATGTTATAAAATCCTCACATAATGACAGTAAACCCTGCTGTCTACAGCCATCACATAATTTCATTCTCTAGTGCAATTTTTAATTCAAACTTTCCTTAACTTCTTAGTGTTTTTAACTCATCGGCTAAAAGCAGCAGGCATGATGTTCTCTTTAAGTTGTACTGTTTTGCTGTGTGCTGGTGTAGCACTTCAATGTCTCTGCGTGGGAACAATAAAGTTCATCTTAAAACAACTGACGTAGACCCAAGGCGTTTACCGATTGGATGATCTTTCCTTCCTTTTCAGCTGCTCTCTTTCTGGTTGGTGCCCAGGTTGTGGTCCCCTACCCCCCACTCTCTGCACTGCTCCTGTGAAGACACACATTAACCCTTTCACTCATTTTTTTTTCTTTCCAAAAAGACAAAATAAAAGCAATCACAAGGAAAATGCTGACACAGATGTGGTGGATTATAGAGTCCCAAAGGGTTCAAAATTATAATATGGGATAAAAATAAAAAGAACAGGAAATAAAGACATAGTTTAAAGAATTATTTAAAAAAAAAATAAAAAATAAAATGAAAAAATAAGCCAATCAATCCCCCCACCTAATAACACAGTAGTTCTAAACATGCTAACTGGCAAGCTAACTAGCAAGGTGGAAACTGTATTATTACTCCGCATCAAAAATGAAGAACCTATGTTAGCAGTTAGCTAATTCAGTTTTGCAGAGTACCAGTATGTGAAGAGCAAAAAATCTGACTTTTTTGTTATAGTAGCCAAATATAACTAGCTAGCTAGTTAGCTAGAGAGACTGAGTAGCCTCATTGAGGACCATGGGTACACCTGACATGTAAGAGGAAATATTAGCATATATATTATGAGGACCGTGAGACACAAACTACTAAATAAATGCATGAAATATTTAAACTACCATTAATTAAATTTAATGTTGAAAAAGCATAAATGTATTCCATTAATTATCTGGGAAAATTTTGAGGCAATTGATCAGAAGTTTAAAGAGCAAACTGGTGTGATAACAGACTATACAGGAGTGACAAGGTTTACACCCTAGCATGGCTCTGCATGGCCCATTTCAGAAGTTTCTGCGCGCACACATACACACACAATATCAACAAATTCTCTCTTGCAACCCCTCGCTCTCTCTAAACGCCTGTCGCTTCGACCCTCCATTAAGCTGAGCGAGTGCTCGTTTAGCCAACAGTGTCTCAGCAGTTGGGGACGCAGGCTGCCCACTCAGTCAGATCCAGCCGTATTAAATAAATAAGGAGCGCTCTTCTGTGTAAATTATTCATTTAAC
>VUQG01044273.1:17628-36145 GCA_015106755.1 Etia nguti
CCCGGGGGGGGGGGGGGGGGGGGGGGGGGGGGGGGGAAAAAGGGGGGGGGAGCAGACACCATGGCTCATGTGCGACTCAGCAGAACCTGTGGTGCATCTCTAAGCTCTCTGGGCGTTCAGTTGTAGGGGGGCTAATTCGCTCTGACACCTCCTTTGTTTCAGGCGGAAAAGTGCTGCATACACACAGCTCCGCGGTTTGCTCGCACGCGCGCACTCTCTGGCGCACACTGGCATGTACAAACTTGGAGAGAAAGAGCACAAGACTGGAATTTTTAGTGCATATTCATATAATAATCATTCTAGTTGTCTGGATAAATTATTGAGAAATGGGAGGCCGGGACACGCGATGCTGGAACGTGAGGTCTGCATTTGTTTTCGTGCTGCCTCAACTCAAATCAGACAACACAGCGAGTCATCCGCTCTAAACAAGCTGATTCTAATGAGCTGGGATGGGGACGGATAGAAAAATGCTTAACTTCAACAAAACCATCGTCGTAGATTCTAACCTTGAGGACAAATACACAACAGTACAGAACACCTCATATCTCAAGAGTGCACTCATGGCACGTCTGAGAAAACATTTATGCAAGCTAGATTAAAGTGCACAATAAGCATCTTTAGCATTTTCTTTATATATGTATTTTAGAATATAAATATCACACTGACCCTTTATTTTCAACTCAAAGTCAGCTACACTCAAAGAACAGTTAATTCCTTCTGACTAGGTGGTCTAAAAGCTTAAGTAATAAGCTTCAAAGCAGAGAGTAATTCTTTCCAGGTATGGGGGAATTAAAAGTAAAGTCTTTCATACTTTAAGTCCGAGTTTTAACACCATTTAAGTCTAACCTCACACCATGTGTCACAGTTTGTAGAAAAGAAAGTCTGAATTTAAAGGAGACGTTCTTTTATTAGCACACATTACACTAGACTGGTGAGTTCTGACCGTCAGTCTGCAGCTGAATCAGGATCAGCCCGGCGCAGACCGACACACTCACTCACTCTCTCTCTCTCCGACTCCAGCGTTCAGGCCCAGAGCGGGAGGTTGTTATGTCAGCTCTGACAGTGCTCATTACCAGCCTCTACGCTCTGGATTGGAGTTAACAGGCTTTGGCGCAGGCGTAGGCCAGTTAGACCCGACTGGTACAATGGAATCAGTGTGTGTATGTGTGCGTGCCTGTGCCGAGAGTTAATCACAAAACACTCTTTCATTTCTAAATCGCACCTCGGGGCCACTGTACATTACAGAGGCACCGATATGCTATGTGCAGTGACATCTACTGCTTATTTCCATTCTTGCTTGAGAAAAGTGCTCCATACGAGGGCTGATCGCTCAGCATCCACATGCCAAAAAGCATCTGTTGAAGTGTTGGTGCATCATTTCTGATTTATCCCAGAGAATTTCTCACTCAAGTGTTCGGATTATCAAATGAAAATGAGATGCTCTTGCTCTGTTATCAAGGAGACGAGAAGTTAAACAAAGTTGTTTTAAAATCTAAATAGTCTATAGAGGAGTATTAGGACCACATTCAGCAGACGACAACTGTAATCTCCACATTTCAACTAATCTTGAAATTAAGATAAAATGACACTGCAGTTTAAAAATAATCTTGTCACAACAAGTTACAGATTACTCATTTACACTCTGTTTGAATCAGCTGGGTGTTGTATGAGCGACATTCCAAACACGCATCGCCAACAGGGAAGCTGCAGAGTGCCCTTGGTGGACAAACTACACAACATTCACACTGTGGTTCTTCCCATCTCTTCTTTACTTTTCTTGACTGATATAAATGCCAATAGCAACATATCAGAAAACAGGTCAACAAACCATGCAATAAACTCTTTGTCTGTCTGGGTGTACAGCCTACTGTGGTGACTGTTGTTCAGGAGGTGGGTAGGTTAGTGGGTCGGTCTCTGGCTACTCCAGTCCATATGCTTTAGTAGAGCTACTTCAGCAGCGACTGATCTCTGATGGGGGTCACCGCCCCTCAAGAAGTAGCTTCTGGAATTGAAGCGGGGATTTCTTGCTTGTTAGACAAATGTGTAAACCACTACACTATGAAGGTACTCAGTCTATACAGTCAATCAACCAATCAGTCACTTACAAATAGATCTGATGTGAACTTATTGGGTATTAAACCACACCTGTCCACAGAAAACAATTCTTCCATTCCAGCCACTCCACCACCATGGGCAAGACCAAAGAGCTGACAAAGGACCTGACATGACTGTAGACCTGCACGAGCCTGGACAGAGGTACGAGACCATCGGCAAGAACCTTGGTGAGAAGGCAAAAACTGTTGCGATCATTTGGACATGGAAGAAATTTCTCTGTCAAACTCTGTGTCGAAGTACCAGTTCAAATATGTAATAAGTTTGAACAACTTTTCCTTAAAATAAAAACGCAGAAGCTTCTTACTGTGAATCGACTGCTGTCACCCGTGACCTATGAAACACTATGTTAAGGAGTGGTTTGGTCCATGTGATGAAAGTCTTTTGGGACTTACAAATTTTCTTGCAGGCTTAAATTTGCAGGTTGCAGAAGGGGGGGATTATCCAACCAGTTCTATACATGCCACCAACGTGCGCCACCTAGAGGAAAGAAAAGCAGCACAAGTCAAGATTTAAACATTTCTCATTAGTGTCCATAGACATTACAACTTAGAAGCTTAATAGATAAAAGCAAAGCGTTTTACATGATAGTTGTTTTGGTGTTAGCAGTTATCTGTTGCTGTCATATGGATCATTACACCGGCTCTGGTCTATCCTGCTGCTTTCAGGTGTCTCTGCAGGTCTTGCCCTCCTTCTCTGCCCCTCCCCTCGCAGCCCAGTAACCAGCATGCGATGCCAGTGATTACACTTGATTAAGGCCTTCTACTTCAAACAGACCTGATGTTTATACAGAGCCTGATATGGCGGATAGGATAAAGAGCAGGTTGAGCTCTGTGTTTGTGTCGGCGTGCATGTGTATTTGTGCGTTTGCCTAGATGGGAGGATGAACACCATTACACCCAGGCTTTGTGTACATACGATCGTAATGACAGCCTATATAAAACATGCGGTGTTGTGCTGTTTATCATTAAGAGTAACTGTAGTTCATCACTGCAGTGTTTCTTCCCAGCCTAATTTTAAAAAGTTGTGGAAAACCTACCACCCAAACTTTTAAATAAAAGCTCAATTTTTAGACATGAGTGTGCCCCAACTCACCTACACCTAAATCCACCAACCTACGAGGCAGTGCTTCCTCGTATCAGCTCTGCTGTATGTCTAAACCTGGCATTGCCAAGCCCGTCATATTCCTTTACATATTTTTCTAATCTCTAGGCAGAAAGAGGAGGACAAAAGTGTGAGGTGTCCCGCAGCTGCAGCCCGAATTAGCCCCGACCACATGAAAAGCTTTCGTCTCTATTCCAGGCCAGGGCGGGAAAATTACAGCCCTACTTGCTTTACTCTAGCATTAAACCTCAATTAGTGCACAAGTACACCGATGATGTCATCACCCAGGGACCCAAGAGCCCTGGAAAGAAGGGGCGCTGAACAGTGAGATACGCTCACAAACCACACCGCTTCGAACTTTCGGGCCCTTTTTCTCAGCCGCTGAGAAACTCGGCTCCGTTTGGCGAGGAATAAGGTGACGCTCGTGCGATACAGCCTGGAAAAACAAACGTGCAAAAGAGGCTTGTGGCCTGGTTTGGCTAAATTTACCAGGAATTTTAATCCTGAGATGTAACTGGAGGTTTCCCAAGAGGAGAGAGAGGTCAGCAAGGTAGGACAAGAAAAACTCTGGTTTGACCCTCGGTGACCTGGCAGGAGACAGAGGAGGAGGTGGATGAGGAGGAGGGTGACGAGGCCTGGCTTCTATTCAAAAAAACCGACACACTGAGAGTTCACGCTGCCCTTCTCTCAACAAACCACTTACATTACACAACAAACTTACATAATCATATGGAGGACTACAAAAACCCAGCTGTAACGGCACCATATGACAATGATACTACATTTCATTATTGCTGTCACATACTTCTGTTATTATGACTGACACTGGACTTTATACTTATATTTTTTGGAACAGAATGATGAGCTTTTTGGATACAATTTTTTATTTTTAACTAGGAATCAGAGAAAGTTTCCTTAAAGGACTGAAAAAGCCGTATCTGGAATTGATCAAATGTAAATCCTAATTAGAACCTAACCTGTAATAAGTGGTATAGTAGCCAAGCCTGACGTTTCTGCTTCTTGCTCCATTGCCATTAACTGAATCGAATAACATTTGAGAAAAACAATGAGAAATTCTAAAAGTAAGACCCAGGCTGCAATAAATAATAAGCAATTCCCTTTTATCAAAAAACCCGGACACAGCGCTCCCTGGATGCTTATTGTAATCTAAGGTAGTCCCCATGCTGCGGGGTCACTGTTCCTTCATGTCCTACAAAGAGGGGAGTGACTTCAGTGCAGCTCAGCATGGGATCGCTCGCGGGCATCGCCTTGTATCCTTCTCCTCTTTGTAACACCCGGTGAATAATGCATCGCAGCTCCCAGCAACTTCTCACAGGTTGTTTGAGCGAGCTGCTTGAGGACTACGGGTCCTCTTAGGTGTACCTCCACCTGAAGAGATGGATCGCTCTCACATCTTCAAAGAGAAGTCAGTCAAACCATAGATTGTTAGTACCACCCCGTGGGTTTACAAAATGTTACTCGGTCTCTCACAGGTGCAGAGAAAGGGATGGGGCCAGCATTTCCCAGAAAGTAGAACAAAATTATTATTTTTTTCCCCCCCTCTCCCATAGAGCCAAGCTCTGACAAAAACTTTGAGCAGCGGTGGGGGTGATGACGGGGGTGGTTGAGATCAAAAGCCTGCAAGTTCCTGGCGAGCGGACCCAATCAGCCAAGAGGGCCAAGGAGAGGAGGAGAGACAAGTGCTTCCCTTTTAAATTGATCCCACTGAGACCCTCAAGGTTCCCCTCGCAGGACTCGCAGAACTCGCAGAAAAGCGATAAAAATCTGGCCCTGTGGATCTGACGAGAGACTGGGAGGGGAGAAGCCTGAGAAGAAAGACTGTTTCAGGGGGGAGAGAGCGGCACAGAAAGAACAGAGAGGCACGGCGAGAAGAGATCAAGGGGAGACGAGAAGGGTGGGCTCATCCTCTGAAGGTGCATCCAGGCGGTGCCGTCGTGTGCCAGCAAAGAACCAGAGCAGTGAGGACCGGCACTATCAGCTATCTAAACCCATGTTACATGTCTGATCATGTGCTCAACCAATCAACTGGGGGTGTATCTTTATTATGCTCGGGTCCTGGCAGCCTGAAACACTGGCTCCTTCCGAGCTGGCCTGAGATCAGACTCTGGATGAGGCCGGTGTCGTTATCCGCAGCATGCTGGGGCCTCAAAGGAACACGCGCTATCAGAGCAACCCAGAGACCCCACAGCGTGCCAGACTCACCACAAACCTGCCCGAGTCGCCAACACAAACACCCAAATGTGCACAATAAGGTGCTGTGAATTTGCATTTCCTTTCCAAATCCACTGGATGTAGTTCATAGTAGAATACAAAAGTTATTATCAGCAGGGGGTCCCAGTTATCAAAAGGGGACAATTCAACAGCAAATGCATGTGTCTTGTCAAATTTGATAGAAAAAAGAAAGAAAATAATAATCTGCAAATCTCATTTTTCACAAATTAGACTCCATAGATTCTGAAATGTCCACAGGAAGCTCTTTGTCTTCATAGAGGATGTGTATGAAATAAAGCGTACCTGGTTACAAAGCAAGAAAATATAGCCAAATAACTAAAATACAGAGTTAGGTTTATAGTTAAAAAGCAGACCCTAGACTGTGCTAACAGGGTTTTCCCCCCGCTTGTGCCTTAAACACGACACAAAATGAGAATAAATAACAGAAACAGTCACCCAAAGAGCCAGTTTACAGCGTCCTGTGACGGGTATGTTTCCTGCAGGCTCATCCTGGTAAAAACTGGGGGTGTCTGAAAAATATTTAAATTGCAGTGACAGAGTCATGAGTTTAAAGGCTGTGAACTTCTATCCAATAATATACAAGAAGAATTTACTCTCTCAGAATTAGCTTCTTTTTTGTGGGCAGTTAATGCTATATGTAGACTCACTGCATTCCAAGCATTTCATTTCATAAACCTTTTCAATTAAATATAAGCTTTATGTATTTGATTGGCAAGCACAGTAGGGTCTGGATGACACTGCTGTGCACGATACTCACTCTTTGCCTCTACTCCAGCAACAGCTGCATACGAGTGTGAACCCTCGGGCTCAAAGTGTGCTTGAAAACAACTAGTTTATATGATGTGCCTCTGACCATCAGATGGAAACATTTTGCACCTTTTTTTCCTCAAATGGTGGCACTCGAAGGCCGGGTGACATTGCGGCTGTCGTGGAGGGGCGATACGGGATAATTGTGTAACTGTGGGGATAATGACACACGTTTTCACACGGCTTCGCACGGAAGCCACTCGCGGTGATGCACGTGGTTGTAAACATGAAAACTGAACAGCCATTTGCAGATCTCACCTCTGCGCCTAGTTGAGGGAGAGTGCTGCAGAAAGCTGCAGAAATGTTCGGACACCACGTGGCGGGAGGTGTGGAGGAAGGTTGGTTCAGATGCTGTCCGACCTGCCCATAGCCTTCTGTTTTTTGAAGACTACACCGGCTCCTTTATTTCCATCTCTGTGACTCACTGCATCAAGCACACAAAAAGACAGGAGCTCTTGGAAAGAGACTTAGGAGGCAGTGGGATGCTGCCTGGAGGATGATGGCACGCTCTCTGCACCGCCTTCAACTTTGGACATTTACAAGAGCTATGAACACTTCTGCCTTTAGACATGGTCAGACACACTGTAGGAGGCATGAAGTACTTAATTTTAGGGATTCTGAGCCTGTTAGCGGGAGCAGGAGGAGGCAGGTGAGAGGTGACATCAGAAGGAAGCAGGCGGAGGAAACGTGAGCAGAGAAAAAGAAACATTCCTTTAGCGTCACATGACTCAGCCAGAAAGAAGCCTGGCAGGCTAACTCTGAGCAGTTTACCCCAGCATGAGTGACTAGATAACGGAGCTCCATCTGAGAATCACATACTCTGCTATTGCATTTCTTAGCTGTGTGACTGTAGCAGGCCACAATAAGACAGCCAAACTGTGATGGATAGCCCACGCTGAGCAAGAATAACTTACAGCCTCATAAATAAGCAGATCTCTACTAATATGATTACAGTAGCCCTGAGGCTGACACACCCCCACCCCCCTCTACCAGCCACGCTCCTCCTCTCCTTACGACAAGCACCCTGAAATCACGTCAGCGTTTGACATCAATATTTTGACATTTCATTCAGCTGACTCTCCAGACGGAGCCATTTATTTAATTAGCCGAATCAAAATTGGCAGGAGCGGCAAATTCAAAGTTAACGTGACTGGGGCTCAGTTGCCACAGGTAACCTTTTTGGAAGGACTCACTGTGGCAAATTGATTGCTGAGAGCAAAGACTCATCATGAGTGCTAATTTTCAGAAGCGGCGCACGGTGGAGCAGGGAAATAAGAGGCTCTATTTATAACAGAAGGAAACAGCAGAGGGGGATTAGCCTGTCATTAGAATAAAAGAACCCAGAAGAAGAATCAATTTCAAGGTTTAAAAAGCTGACAAACTCAGTTCACTCGCTTGCTCTCTCTCCATCCTTCGCTGCTTCTGTCTCCGAGCTCACCTCGGACAGACCAGCCTATGGTCGGCCACATATGAGCTTTCATTGAGGCGCCAAGCTCGGATTTCACCCTCTTCGGCCTACCTGGAAAAACTAAAACAGTTGTGTTGTTTTATTCTATCACACTGCTGCTTTTTGATTTAAGGAAATACTCCATCATTTTACTTTCTGTGGGATTGACTTTGTGGGGAACAAATAGCAATGAAAGCTTGGTTAATCCACACTCAGTGTTATGTTTTGTTTTTCGAAAATATCATCTAGCCAGATAATCCTAGCAGAGCTGTCACTATCACTACATTAAATCTCTTTGGCATGAGCCGCTTTGTTTACAGATTTCACGCTGCTCATTTCAGCGTTCGCCTCCTACAGAGGGAAGGGAGTGTGTTTGATTTAGAGGCAGATGAAATACTAAAGATGGCATAACCGAACGCGTGCGGTTCACCTCTTATTGCAGATGAAAATAAGGAGGAGGACAATGATGACTCCTGTGCCAAAATCTTTCATCGAAGGTGATGATAGTCCTGCGCTGCCAGGAAGCTGTGAGACACTAAGACAGCATCCAGGAGACAACATAATAAAACCAAACTGCACGGCAGCAACAAAGAAAGTCTCGCTTTTAGCAAGTGATGCTCACTTACAGTTCACTAATTTTATTCTTGGTCTTTAAAAGAGCAGCTTTGCACGACAGTTCAAAGTAATTCATATTTATCTCATGCTGGGCTTTAATTCATCCACTATATGAAACCAGCTGTTTTAGGTCTTGTCCCTGTGTGTCTGGGACACAATTTTAGATTTAGCATTCTTATACAGGGCTTTCTATATGTTGACACACCACACATGTAAGAATCACGTTTCTAATCTTTTAGTCCATTTTCGACCAGTAAATCATTGAGTTGACCTTCAAGGCCTTGGTGGATTTTATTGGATTGTTAACATGAGCGCACTCTACACCCCTACAAAATTTGATCACAATATATCTGAAACTTTTCCAGCTACTTGTTTGCAAATAGAATGACAGCAAAAACTACCAAAAAACCTCCTGGGCCGAGATAAGAGCAGGGAAGCTGTCTGAAACTCTGAATTCACCACTGTAACAGTGTATGTCAGAAAATAAAGAACAGAGCAAAAGCAAAAAGCCCACCTTAGATAAGACACTGAGGCACTGTAAGCTTCATGTGATTTGCATTGTTGTAGCTGTAAAACTGTGAGGATGACCACCATCACTGTGAAATATACACTCTAACACTTTGCTCCAAAATCCCAGAATTGCTCAGTGAGGACACAGCATCCAACTCCTGTGCTGCCTGTGACTTTGTCACCTCTCTGCTTTCCACCAACAGCTCACTGAATTATGTCACATAATCATTTTCATTACTGGCACGCTACCTGGTCTACCTTCAGGTGTGCATAATGGAGACAGCCCTGGAAAACCACAATCTCCCAGCATGCCGTTGGGAATTGGACCAGGAAGGAAGCTTAGAGCCGATTACCAGGCTGAGAGGCAGCCCAGACTGTGTCATCTTCCCACTCCCTCACCACAGAGCCCTCACCCCCATGACCCAGGCCTTCGCGTGCCCGGTGTTTCACCGGGGCACGTCTCTGGGACAGGAACCGCACAGGAAGCAGCGCAACTCGACAAGGACGGGAACTCGCACGGGGGGGAGAGGGCTGGTGGTGAGAACAAATCGCAGAAAAGTAAACTTTTCCACCAACGCCACATCGCAGCAGAGGAGAGACAAGCGGGGCGGGGGCACCGGCGCATTCCTCATTTGGGGAAGCAGCTAAGCTGGCTGTAGGAGGCGGCAGCGGAGGGATTTAGCGGGCCTCAATAGCAAGGATGAAATGAAGACAGGCACGCAGTGTCGCCTTCAGAGGATGCTGCCAAGAGTCGTCACATTACTGATACAGAGGCAGGAAAACAGATTCAATTAATACACTGCAGCAGACAGTAATGCTGGACTCTTCAATCCAATCCGCTTAGAGAACGTCTTAATAGCGCATGAGAAGGACGAATATTGTGCTAATTTGTCTTGTCTGCGGAGCGCTCCGACATCCCCCATTGATGTCGACATCCCTTTAACATGAGGTTAGTGGGTGTTTGGCCTCCCCTCCAGTCATTTGTGAGCTGCAGAGCCTGGAAATGATTAGGCCTGGGAGGGCAATTAGCCGGAGCATCGCAGAGCTAAATATAGTCCAGCTTGGCCCGGCGCTGCTCCTGGGTCACATCTACACTGCAGCCTCTACGCAGGCATGTTAGCACAATCTGGATCCCGTTTTGTTTTATGACTGATGCGAAGGCCGCGCTGACTCAGACCAGATAACATAACTCAGCCGTCGATCAGGTATCTCCAGGGGAAAGGGAGTGGGAAGGAATCGCGTAAGGAAGAATAAAGAGATGAAGTTTAAAAGAGAAGCACATGTTAACCGTGATGTTCATAAAATACCAGTCAACTCTATGAGCTGTACAGTCGAAACCTTTCGGACTTATTTTGTAAGAAGCTGCCTCAAATGAAGCATGGTTGGGAAAACATGCTTTCCCACAGCCTTACAGCAGCTAAACGGTATGCAGGGAAAGAATTCTTTCCCATCGCACAGCTCCCTGCCCCGCCAGTCCCCTCTAGTATCTCCAACCCCGAGTGAAGAAAAAAAAAGAAAAAAAGGGGAGATTTTATCCTTAAAAACAGGAGGTTCGCCCACTCGTTCACCTGGGACGGCTCTTGGATGGAGGAGGCAAGCTAGAGGGTTATAAGAGCCTGGGAATGTTTAACATCAAGAAAGCAATCAGAACATAGCCGGAGCTCTGGGAATTAAGACAGGAAACATGGAGAGTAACCCCTTCCAGACTGAGAGGAAGGAGAAGAGGAAGTGATTTAGGTTTGGTGGCAAATTCATACTGTTACCTGAAAGCCTAAACTTCATTTCCACCTATCTAAATGAAGCCATTTCACATAAAGACTTTAAGAACCTGAAAAGTTTCACTTGTGCCTTTTTAGCCAGATCTCTGCTGCCTACATATCAGTGATCACAAGGCTGATGAGGGGCTCAAATATGATACAAGAAAAGCAATGGGGGAGAAGAAAAAAAAAAACTCAACACAGGCTCTGCTTCAACTTCCCCATCACTGGCTTGACCTGGTGTGTCTTTCAGCGCAGTATACTTGTGTGGACCGAGGTGAAACATA
The DNA here is from genome assembly GCA_015106755.1 of Etia nguti. Lineage (NCBI taxonomy): Eukaryota > Metazoa > Chordata > Actinopteri > Cichliformes > Cichlidae > Etia > Etia nguti. The sequence goes on from VUQG01044273.1 coordinate 28,521, forward strand.
AGTGGAAATGTTCTGGCACTACACTGAGCTCAGCACAAATTGCACAAGACAGCTCAGGAAACAGAGGTTTGCTTTGTGCCCTGAGCAGAGAGCATTTATCATCCAATAAAACCTGCAGTAAGAGACCTATTCCTGCACCGTCCTCTGACCCACAAGTGGCATCAAACAAGACCGAGTGTCCACAGAAACTCAGGAAACACATGATAGAGAGAATTTTTTTGTTAAATATAACTTATAATTGGGAAAATAAGTTGAAAATTAACACTTACATTATTTTTTTTTTACCCCCTGTTCTTGCAGGTCAAAATCCCCCCAGAGTATTTTCTTGGGTCTCCGTATCAACTTTGAAATTCTAGTATTGTGGCAACCCTATTAGCTATATCAGTGACCTCACTCCCAGACTCTGTTTTCATTATGGAAAGCATGACAGTGGGATTGAGGAGATCCTTAAAGTGTTCCTTCCATCGCCTGACCGTATCATCAGTTGAGGTCAGCAGCATTCCCACTGTATCGTGAATAAGTAGAGCACTGCTTCCCCCTCTGACAATTTGCTAGAATCGTTTTGAGGCTGACTAAAAGTCTTGATCCATGGTTTTAAACTGATCCCCGGGGGAGTGGGCCTCCCAGTATCTGACCCGGTACCTCTCCCGGCATCTGTCAGCTACCTCAAGGGTCCTACAGGCTAACCAAGTCCAATAAGACCTCTCCTTCCCCTCCTGACAGATCCCATCACCTCCGGTGTTCACCACCTGGATCTGGGTTTACTACCACAACAGGCACTTACAATCTCGGACTCCTTCAGACTGCAATAGAAGCTCTGCTAGGAATTGAACATCTCATGGACGGGCACCTCAACCAGACAGACCCTCGCTATAGCTCCACCCACTTGTTCTTTTAAACCTTTTGTTTGCAAGCTGCAAACAATCACTAGAAATCTAGCTGCTAGTGGCTCTAACGTTTTCTGACATGCCCCACTTTCCAATTTTTATGAATTATTAATACTAAAAAAGCATCCAAGCTGAATTTTTGTTGACCCACAGTTTGAGACTTACGGGCTTAAAGTGAGGATGAAGAGAGCTAAATGCCTTTATGAGCAGAAATGTGTTTTTCAAGCAATCACTGTCTTGTTTGACTTACACAGTTAACAAGCTGTGATTTCAAATAATGGTCAGACTAGAAATCTGCCCAAGGCAGCAACGTTATTGATTACTTTTGAAGATGAATCAATCATTTGTTGTGTCCATAAAATGTCAGGACATAGTGAAAAATGGCTCTACTCTTATCAAAGCCTCTCATTAATAATGCCATCACCAGTAATTATTGGGTATTATTATTAAATTAGCCATTTTTTCCAGTTGCTTGCCCAATTATTTCACATCCAACTGTTTATACACATACAGTATATTCACAGTATTCAGTAGATCTCAAGATATTTTTCTTGGAATCACAGACTTGGTGATGGTGCAAGATAAAAAGTAAAGACATTCCCAAAGTAATAAAGATTTAACATTTTGAAACATAACACCTATTCTGTCCCAGTTCAAGTAGGAAAACCTCAGGACCGGGGAACAAACTGTTTGAAGAAGAAAAACTCTGCATAGCAGTGTACCAAGCAGTAACTTCCAGAACAGGAAAATGAATCCAATACTGAAGTGTAGTTAATCAAATACCCACTTGAGGGTGTCTTCAAATGTGAATCAATGGTTTTGGGGAGTTGGAAGTCCAATGGACTAAAAGTCATTTCTGTTTTGCTTCTTTGAAGTCTTTTTGAAGTCCACCGCCTGGGATGCATGCGCAGTTGGTGCATTGTAATGTAAAGTGTCTGTGGATGAGCGTCTGCGTTCACAATGAACTAGCACAGATGTGGACATCCACAGAATTTATGACACTTGGACCCAAAAATGGACCCAAGCGGACTCTAGCAGACTAGGGAGACATGTGAAGTATAACGGAGGCCTTAGACTCCCATGTTAAAATTACCAAGCTCAGTGACAAAATAAGCATGTTTAGCGTCAGGTACAAAAATTTGTTATGGTCTCAATAGCCAATTTCCCCCTTCATCAAAACCATACAGGAGGTATTTTTTGCATTTTTCCCTAATAGTATTTAAAGTGTCACAACTTGATTGACAAATGTGCCAAAACTGGAAATTGTAGCCAGTAGCCATCTGCTGGCCTCACCTCCTCCAAGTCTCATCTTGAACTGTGCACACTCTGTGCTGCTGATGCCTTTGAGCCTTTTTGATGGAACAATCTGACTAATAAAAACAGCATGCTGTGCGGTACAGCCTGCCCAAGAAGCTTATGCTTCAGTTTTAGTGAATGAAATTCTACTATTTCATTTGTCAGATATGTTCATCTGTGTGTTCCATTTGAACAGTTTATGGATGTATTTTGCTAATAAAGCATTAGCTGGTGACTCAGCACTCCACCCCCCCTTGCGCCAAAAAACCCCAACTAAACTAACTGCAGCTAAACTACAGGCTTTCGAAAAGCAGAGTTCAAAATCCTTAGAGACGCCGCAGAGCAACAATGCTACAAAATGCCCTTTTTTCATGAATGAATTTCACAATAGAGGTCAACCAATCAACCACTGACCAGTCCACGATCAGTTTTACACGTCTCCTAATTCCCAACAAGCTTTCTACTTCTAGGAGAAACTCAGGGAGAGGACAGGCATCGGGAAAAGTCTAAACAGTACATGCTAGCACCACCTAAATAGCACCTACCAGAAAAAGCACACTGGACTTAATCCCAGCCATAAATCGTATCCACTTCTTGCCCACTATATGAAATTCCCCGTAAGCCCTAACATTATGGCTAAACCTAAAGATAGCAGTCCAGCTTGTAGGAGCTGAATAAAACTGGAAAATACATCCATCATAAAGAGGAGGAGGTTATTTTGGCAGTGTTCAGAGATGATAAAAGTGCAGACATGCTCAGTGCCCCGTTTCTAAACTGTTTGTTAATCTATCATTTGGCACAAGGAGGAATGAGATAACAATATGGCGTGGCTTACGCTGAGCGTGGCCGCCGTGCAAAGATCGAAGCGTGTCCTTGGAGGGACATTATTTATTGAAATAAATTCACTCAAGCTGAAATGTGTATAGCGAATGCATTATGAACAGCACTTCTGACTGAGTGGAGAGCGCATCACCTCACCGTAACATTGCCTTGCTCTTTTCAACAGATGTCCCTTGTGTGACACACGTCGGGGAAAAATGGAGAGGAAAAGGTCTGACTGCTTTAAATTAGCCCTTTCACAAATGGAAGGGATTTTCCATTTGATGGCCTATTTGAACGTATAGACAATTCTGTGAGCCGAGATTCCGATCTTAATTACTTCGTTAATTAGCTGTGATTCATAGGGAAAAGCCTTGCCCTATCCAAAGTCCCTCTGTATTGCTGAGGGGGCTTCCGAGAATCTCACATCCTCACTGACTTTTTAAAGCACCAATCTTGCACTTGTGACACTGTCTGCCTTTGCTGAAGGGCCCCCTCCCCAAAAAAGAAAATGTCAGCAAACCCCACAGAGCCAAAAAGCCTTCGAATTCTACTGCCTGAGGAAGGCGAAGCAGATCAGGCCTTCTCCTACTCCCCGTCATTCCCTGATCCACCACGGTCTCAGATCACAGGGAAGCATTCCACAGATTTATGTTTATCGTTTTCCAATGAAAGAGTGACAGCCGGTGCAACATCCCCACATTGCTCCTCTCTCTCTGTGTGATAAATATGGCTCCCTCGTGCTGGCTGCTTCAACTTGGCAGATCGATGGAGCATTTAGCTAATCGGAGAAAAGCAGCATGAATTAAAAAAAAAAAAATTATTAAAAAAAAACCTCACTGGACAAAACGACAAGGCTTTGTCCAAACACCCCAACAAGAAGTTCTCACTCAACAAGGTTGATCAAGCCTTTTCCCTCTTGTGCTGCATCCGGATTACTTGCCACCTACAGCGCTTGGTATCTCAGACAGCCAGGGCAGAACTTGGAGGGGGGGAGTAGGCGTTCTGGCATGCAGGTTAGCTTTCAGAGAACAGCAGGCTGACAAAAAGGAAAGGTAAGGTCCAGCTGAGGCAGCTGCTTGCTATTACTCCATCCCAACCCCACTCTTCTCTGGCAGGAAATAAGCAATCATTTAGTACTGACAGGTACATGCTGAACCGCTGCTATCTCTGCTCTGAATCCAACCAAAAACTGGATTACAGCAGTTTAATATTAACCTTAAGCGTCTTAAATATCTGTGCCGAGGTTAGTCAGCCTCATGGCTTTTAGAGTGTGAGCAAATATTTTCCTGAGCAGGATAAAACGTGAAGTAACGCTGGTGTTCCACGCTGAAGTGAAAGAGATCCAACTTCTGCTTTTAACAGAAAAAAGCGTCCGATTGCACAAGGAAAGATATCAGATGTAAGTGTTTTCGGTGTGTGCGTTTGTGTAGTTGCCACTGAGACAGAAAAACATAACTGCAAACAAAGAAAAAGAAAAAAGAAGGGAAAAAAGCTCTCCTCAAACATGCAAGGTGCTTTTCTGGTCGTGAAAAGCAGTAATTTAGAGGTCTCTGGTGAGCCGCGCAGGGTTCAGCGTGTCCAACAGGATTCGAAGTGTAGCTGCAGATCTGCCTTAATGCACTGCCAGGTCACCATTTCTGTGTGAAAATGGCAATGCAAGGACAGTGTGACTGCTGGTAGCTTGGGGCAAATAAACAAGGTGGTAGTAGAACGAGGGAGGGGAGAAAAAGGCAAGAATGACTGCCAACCGGTCATGCTGCAGTGTAAATCCATGTCTGTTAAGGCTCATTATGGGGACTTCAAAGAATTTAAGAGTTGGGCACAACAGCTTCAAGCTGCCATTTCATTATTGAACCAAATGGGAAAATGTGATCACAATTCCCTCTTTGTTCCTTCTTATGGCATCAAAGAAAACATTACAGTGTTTGCCACTGAGTTAGATTGAGTAGATCTAACTTATAAATATTAGTTTACAAGTTTCTCCTCTTGTCTCAGTAGTAAGCTGCAAATTAACTCCAACTCCAATGTCTCAGAGTTCCTGCTCTGCAGCCTCAGCACAGAGGAGCGTAACCCTCCAACTCACAGCTGACCTCCAGAGCCCAACGGCTACAGCAGTCCATGACAGTGGAGTTAGGGACCACATCCATCTGCAGCAGCAACATGCACAGGTGAGCCAGCAGGTAGATAAAAAACAGAAGAACAACTGAACTTTCAGAATCAAGGAGGGTTGCCCACCAGGAAACTGATCACAGACGAGTTGGGAGAAAAAAATAATAAAAATAAAAACACACCCGGACGGTCTTAGCAAAGAAAGTGTATGTGTGCAAAACAATATGTCACAATGATATTGTGATTATCATTACATTATCATTTTAACCAGTTAGATCACTGCCAGATGTGCTATGATTACCAAAGGAAATCTTGAGAAATCTAATCAGTTCATCCTCAAGTCCAAATGGATCTCCTCATGGTGTTCCTGAGACATCACATCCAGAAGAATAGGATGGACATGAAGTCACTGTGGTAAAGTTCTTCCTTTCCCTAAAGAAAAACTTCTGTCAATCTCAGCTAAACTATAAGCTAACAAGGAACATCAGTGTGGTTGAAAAGAAGAAAAAGGTTTCTCTTATTCTGCTCATCAACAATGAGGCTGTACTGAGGGCCACCCTGGAGCTGTAAGTGACTGAGTGACTCTGACACCCACAGTGCCCAGCCTGCAAGGTTTTTGTTTTAGGCCTGCTGCATCTAACAAACAGAAACCCATTTTATTCTTTAATACACAAACTACAGCCAACACACAATATAAATAATAAGTAAATACAGCTGAAGTAAAACAGAACTTCAGTTTGTACTAATACTAAAAAAAACCTATAGTCAAATTATACCTTAAGTGACAGCCTCTTGGCAGCTTTATATTCAGAATAACAGGCTACAGACCAACACAGGAGATGTAGAGAATGCAAGCCTAATATTAGAAGACTTTCTTCAGGGCAATGAAACGTCCTCCCTTTCTCTTAAATAGCCTCATCCTTGTCCTAAATTTCCCAAATGTATTATTCTTTCCAAAGAAATAAATCAAATCTAACATTAGCATGGCTGATGACACCGTGCCAAGGCGGCTAGGGCAAAATAAAAATGCCCACATACAGATAGGCACAAACAAGCAGTCAGCTCTGTTGTTCTGTCTGCGAAAGCCCTGCAGGCCCTCGGGCTCGGGAACCACTTCTCCCACTACAAACAGCTCTGTGCTCGGGCCCCAGATGTCTCATTACTGTAAAACAAGCAGAAAGATGAGCGACGTACAAGCCACTGGCCCACAATGCTGCCTCCCTTTCAATTAGAAAGGATTAGCCTAGCCTGAGCGGGCCTTCCTGTGCTATGATATGCTACCTTGCCTCGTGCAGGACAGCCATATGTCAGAGTTAAATAAATTACAGAGGAGCTGAAAAGCTTGGCGATAGCAGGAAGGGAGTTATAGCTCCACTGAAGTGCACAACAGGCTTAATGGGAGTAGGATGCTATAGCCTCTATAAAACTTTACACCCAATGAAAGGGGGCGTGGGCAGAGAAACAGGTATACGCCTTCCCCCAGTGACTGCCATAAATTAGACCTATAGGATCCCACAATTCCTCGGTGGATTTAGCAGTTTTACTCAGCGTGCATTAATCAAGTGATAAAGCCAAGCCTGGGAAATTTCTGCAGCGTCATGTTTTGGCTAAGCCAGCTGGACAGCTCTCATCCAGTCCCCGTGACACGCTGTCTAGGATGGGAGACCGAACCTAACGGGATAGCAAGGTCCTCATACTGCCTGCATCAGTCACTTTTATGGGCACAGGGCGGTGTGAGCTTTAACAAGACATTTTACTCGTCAAGGGAACCGACATTACATAACCATAAAACGATGAGGCCCACAAATCACCAGTCGACTTGTGACGCATGAAAGGCCTGGGCTTGATGTGTGGCTCACAGCCCACTGGCGGTACACAGTCTAGTGTTTGCGGGTGAACGGGTAACAACGACAACAAAAGATCCCCAACGCAGCCCGTTTGCTCTGCGAGCCAGACGAAAGCAGCCCAAGTGCTGGAGTTACGACAGCGTCCCACACAGAAACCAAAGTAAAACTACACTAACCCCTCTGCCCACCACGCCGCATCATTTTCCAAGGAGTCTGTGCCATAGCTGGAGAGACTCCACTGACCAGGGGCGTCTGTGGTTGAACTGAGCTAGTCTGCAGGTCTGGAGAGGCAGGCAGGCTCCGCTACACCCCTGACATGGAGCACCATCGCAGGGGGAACGTCTGAGTAATGGTGGGGTAACTTGATCCAGGGCTGGGAAGGAGTGGGAGCAGCCCTGACGCCTAAATCATAGCTGTGGGATGGAGGCAGGGAGACACACAAATGTGTCTGGAGGAAAGATATGCCGAGAGATGAGAGACTGAGGAGACAGTGGGTAGGGCAGGCAGAGAAATGAGCAGCAAGCGGGGAGCGGAGGGGAGGGAAGGTGAGATGGTATATCTGGGAAATGGCCAAATGACAGGGGATGAAAGCGAACGCCTCTCTGCTAACTTTCATGCGAGCGCCGTGCCCGCCGCCGGAGTGGGAGGGGCCTCGGAGGGATGA
>VUQG01044274.1:3336-22258 GCA_015106755.1 Etia nguti
CATCCTGTCACCTACACTGTGTGTGTGTGTGTGTGCGTGTGTTTACAGCTTTAAATAGCTCACACACGCACACACACACACACACACACACACACACACACACACACCTATGTGGCCACTATAGGTCGCTCCGGCTGGCACGTGACAGGATCTGGCAGAGACACACCAGCAATTTTAAGCTTTATCCTAGTAGCAGAGCTAAATTGAGTTCTACCATGGAAACGCATGAGCTTGGTTGGAAAAAGATCTGCTAATCTCAAATAATGTCCCCGTGTTTTAGTAGACTCTGTTGGTTGTGTGATTTCACGTAACCGATTTGTCATTAAGAGCAACACTTTGCTGACATTTACGTTTACACTTTACAGACTACATTAGGCATTTTATGGATTTTTCTTTTAGTTGCTTGGAACAGAAATTCCCAGATTACCAGCATTACTATTACTAAGTGTGTTTAAGGTGACCCCACTGGAAGTCCTCCAACCTTTCAAGGGTGTGTTAACCGTTAGAATGAACAAACATGTGGCTTAAGAACAGATTTTTCTCATTTGCATATGAATATGAAGAATAAAGATCTTGATGTGACATCAGATCTTCCTTTTCTCTCCTGTGTCCTCAGTCTGAAACAAAGCTGTACAATGGTTCAGACAAGGATGTGTCGGCGTCTGGGGGGAAGCTTACCAAAAAGGAGTCCCTCAAGGTAAGTGAGCTCAAAGCAGCTTAAGTCTTGCATATCCAGACGCTTAATTCTAAGGGCAGGCATAATGAGTCTTAGTGAGGCTCTTTCATTGAGTGTGTTACATATAGCTCAATCACTGATGCTTGTCAACATGATGATTTACAGTGTTTGTATTCACAAACACTGAGTAGGAAACATAGTCAAAAATGATGAAAAAAATCTGAGTTAATGATTTTGTCCTTCAAACTTTACTTTAGTCCACCCCCCGCAGGCATAGTCTTGCAGACCTCTGGTGTCGTATGTAAATACATTTCAACTCCCACAGCTGCGTTAATTTGATGGATGCTTTTTCCACACTTTAAAGCTGTTCCCATGACAGGCCATTAGGGTTGAATTTAGCTGACTGTTCTGGCACACAGAATATCAGTTATCCACAGGATTATAGCACAACACTGGACAATGCAGTGGATGCAACTCTGCCTCTACCTTTAAAGACCTGTACAGCTTTCATTTCTTGAAACCGATTACTTTCCTGTAGGCTGAGCTGTAGACATTAGTCAGATGGATTGCTTCTTTAATCATAATCATTTGTAAAAGTGCTTCAGGGATTAAATTATTGCTTGTGTGAACATTAATCTTTTTGCAACATATTTCAAAGTGTGTACGCTTGGTCTTTTTTTCTTTACTCAGTACAACTTCACTAATTTAATTGGAAAAAAGACATTGTCTAATTAGAATCAGTCTTTTAAGATGATGCTTTAGACTCTAATAATTCATTTCTTTCCACTCTATTTCTAATCAATTTAATTTTTTTTTGTTTCTTTGTTTTAATCAATATCCAGTCGGTACAAATGTTTTCTTTCGGTCAAAAACAAGAAGTTGTGTACTGATAGTATATATAAAACACAGATTTTTAAACCTGTGGAACAATGGTGTCATGCACATGTGCAGGCTTAAAGGGACCCATTAAATGTAAAAGAGTGTACTCGACAGTTAAGCGGCACCCTGGTGTTAATGTGACAGGGACACAGAGGACTGTGATTTCACTCATATTTTTTGTTGCCAAATGGAATTCAGTGAGAAGCCATGTCCACAAAATGATGTCTTTGCATCGTCCCACCCTCTGTTCCCTGTAGGTGCAGAAGAAGAACTACAGGGAAGAAAAGAAGAGGGCAACCAAGGAGCTGCTCAGCACCATCACTGATCCTTCTGTCATCGTCATGGCCGACTGGCTAAAGGTGGCGCATCCCACATTCAGTGTCTGCCTTGTGCTCTATATATTTGCACTGACCACTTGCCCTTAGGCTGGCATAAAATATAACAGATTACTTTTGCATTAGGAAAAATACATTTTATTGGCACTTTAGCTAAAAATAGTGTTCGCAGCTCTAACAGTAAGACATCATGCTACAGTTCAAGGTCAGCTTCTGAGCTCTTTAAAAAAAAACAAAAGATGAGTTAAAACATTTAGCTTGCATTTGGCGAAACCTAACTAAACAAATGCTCTAAAAGAATCACTTCAGATTTTGGTAGCGTTTTGGAGTACCTGACTTTTTTCTGCAACTGTCTGCAGATCCGTGGCACTCTGAAAAGCTGGACCAAGCTGTGGTGTGTGCTGAAGCCAGGCGTCCTGCTCATCTACAAAACTCACAAAAACGGGCAGTGGGTGGGAACAGTGCTGCTCAATGCCTGCGAGCTCATCGAGAGGCCCTCAAAGAAGGACGGCTTCTGCTTCAAACTCTTTCACCCCCTGGAGCAGTCCATCTGGGCTGTCAAGGTCAGAATATACCTCTAAAAAGCATTAAATCAGTTATGTAAATAATTCTAATGTAGCATCTTTTTAATTAGATTATGATTTTAGGACACCTTTAGAAAACTAACAAATAATTAAAGGCATACATTTTCAATCAATACTTGCAGTCTCAGACTAGAAAGGGATGGAAGTCTCAAAAGACAGTGGTGTAAGAGGTAGTTTATTACAGGGGCAAATAAAAGAATCCTCTGAATGGAACAAAAGGTACAGACATGAATAAGTCAAACACTTCTAAAGTATTCTGAATGTTTACTATTAAACACGTTATAACAATTTGTTTAAAGCATGCAGTGAGTGTACAGTTACCAAAGTGCTACAAAACAGTTATTTGCTCAAAAATGGCTGCGTTTGGAATCACCTCTTAGTGCATTCTACTTCCTATTGAGGTATACAGTGATGTATGTGAAAAGTGCCATGATGTACTCAGTGTTAACAGAAAAAAATCACCATGAAAACAGTTGATGTATAGCATTTGATTATGACATGATTTTTTTCAATATATATTTTTACATAGAAGCCTGCATGTGTTTGTTTGCTAGTCATCAATTGCTGGTATTTGCAGGTACCTAGCGAGTTTATTCACTACTTTTTAGTATGTCAAACAGCCGGCGTATGATCATATCACCTTAGAACAGTGGTTCCCAAAGTGAGGGGCGCGTCCCCTAGGGGGGGGCGCAGAGCCATTGCAGGGGGGACGCGGTATGAAAAAAAAAAAAAAGAGTGCTTGGACACTGCTAGTATAATGGACAGGTTTTTGATGGGGCTCCCACACAAACGCAAAGCAGAGGATGAAGCATCGTCAAATATGCTTCCAAACCAACTTCCTTCCAAGCCAAAGACTAGAAAATATGATGAAGCGTATCTTCCCTTTGGCTTCACCTCCACGACAGCTGTCGTGCCAAGGTAGGTATCCCCGACAGAATTCGTTTCCCCTGCGTCGGGAGCACACGCTGGGCTCTCCAAATCACGGACAAACAGTGTCCCACATTCTTGATTTTTAGTTCACAAACACTTCTTATAACGACTAACTACTCCTGAAATGCTGGAGGTTTTAGCTCTTTATACAGTAAAGTTACAGCGGGATAAAAATAATTATCAGGCAAAATGTCCTTCGTTTGTTAAAATAATTCTGTCTGATACCACGTGAGAACAATAAATATATAATTTTCTGTTGTAACCCTCAAATTAAATGGTAATGTGACGACACTCATTTTTGACTTTTTCACAAAGCTAAAACATCACCCCTTCCACGTCTAATTGTCTGTAATGGAGGCGGAGTAAACTGGATCCGCACTCTGTGCCCAGCGAAAACTCGGGACTCAGGGGGAACAAATTTTGTCGGTGATACCTACCCTGGCACAACACTGATCAACCCCGAAGATTTTCTTGTAAAACAAAGGGGGGCCTAGCAAAAAAAGTTTGGGAACCACTGCCTTAGAAAATGGTACCATAGCAGTGCTACTACAGCGCACTTGTTTTTTAAACAAGTGTCTGCTGGTTTTGCCTTAATTTTTTGAGGCAGGGCAGTGATGGTGCTGGCTGTCATTTTATAAAGGATGTTACCATGTGTGGGTATGCAGAAATTAAAAGTTTGATAAATATATTATATTATGCACATATGCAATATATGTACGTATGCATGTATTATGCACAAGAAGAAGATAAATACAACCCCAGTTCCAAAGAGGTCGCGACCCTACGTAAGGTGTAAATAAAAACAGAATACAGTGATTGGCAAATCTCAAAGCTGATTCACGATACAACATTTTAAATGTGTAAGTTGTGACGTTTCATTATTTCATGGAGAATATTGACTTGAATTTGATAGCAGCAACACATCTCAAAAGCTGAATTTCAGACTGTTGGTCTTAAGTGTAAAATTTTGTAGCCTTTAAACATCTCATCATCTACAGTACATAGTAGATGACTTCTATTCTATTCTATTCTATTCTATTCTATCATTATAAAGATCCAAGAATCTGGAGGAACCTCTGGCCAAAAATTAGTATTGGTTTTTTCCACAATCTTCACATCATTGGATTCTGTTTTCTTTACATTTTGCAGTCTCCAACATTTTGGAATGGGGGATTAAAGAAAATTCATATAATTCCCTGCAGGATGCATGGGATCTTGCAGATAACTGAAGTTAGTGCTTGGAAATTTGTCCAGTGTAGTATGCTCTTCCAGTTCATGCTGCAAACTCATTTGTGGACATGGTTACAGCTAATAATAGGAGGAGGTAATCGGCAGTATTGTGAGAACAGTAAACCGCTTAACATGAGAAAAACTGAGGAGCTGAATGCTGATTTTAGGAGACGTGTTTACATCGGTGTTGCTGAGGTGGACCAACTTTAGGTTCCTAGGATTCAGTATTAAAGAAAACCTGCCAACGTCATCACACATCTCACCTCTGGTTAAGATCGGATGCCAGTTGAAGCTTCATATTTATTCCTTTAAATGTGCCAAACATTGTTTTATATCCTCCCAGAAATTGTTTCCCATTGTTTATAACAGTGTAATCATGAATGCAAAGCCAGACTGGTTTATTATGCAGACAGAGTTTTGCTTGCTGTCCATTGATGAGCAAAACAGAATAAACTCTTACACATAATTAGGACTGAAAGGGCCATTCAGTTAAAAACAGTCATTTGTCCCCTGCAGTTACAATAGCGAAGCAGATGTGGATGTTAACTGTATAATGGAAGCCATGTCTTTGTTTCATTTAGGGGACACACAGAGAAAATTATACATCCAGCCAGCCTATTTCAGTTTTGTCAGTTCTCATTTTCCATTGTCTCCATTTTCAGCTCGTCCTGCACTCCAGTAATTTGGTATTCATCGCCGGCCTCGCATTTCAAGTCTCGTTTTTCGTTTGTTTGTATTATTAAAAACAAACAAACCTTGAATCACAATTACCAGTTTGTTTTGCATTACAACGTTCCTGCTCTCCACTATTGAAATGAGCAGTTCACCAGTTCAGTTTCTGTGCCCTCTATGCTTTCTCATTTGAAATAATTGCATATCTGGGATGCTGGATTGTTTCTTTTTGCACATGAAATGATTTAAAACTAAAAAAGAAAATATAAAAAAACTTGAGATAAAATAAAGAAATCACAATGAAATTCTTTTTAAAAGAAGAAGTAAAACACAGATCAAGAAACTGAGTAACTTGGTGAATGTTTTTAACATGCAGTCCCTTCCTGTCTTTGTGTCTTATTGTTATCAGGGTCCTAAAGGAGAAGCAGTTGGCTCCATCACGCAGCCGTTACCCAGCAGCCACCTCATTTTCCGTGCTGCCTCTGAGTCTGATGGTAAGAGACAGGCTGTCATTCAAAGCCATTTCTCTGGCTGCTGTCAGGAGCCGCTTACACTGAGTGATTGAGATAAACCATCAATTTGCATAATATTGGCATAAACAAAGCTGTATTAGTATCAGATGAACAGCACTTGATCTGACAGTGAGTGGCCTTCATTGGAAGAGGCACTGATCTTCATCTTTGTTTTATAAACCATCTGCTATGTTTTGTCTCTGGCACGCTGATAAAGGAGACCTGTTCTGCTCATTTCCTGCTTCATATTTGCTTTTGTCTGAACTACAGTAGATGTGTATGACTCACAGTGCAAATGAATCATTATTTATCTTATATTGGGTCAAGGTGCAGGCCCTTACTCCTTCCTCTGTCTGCTACGAGTATCCATAGCTGTTTGCCTTCGAGCCCTGTGAGCCATCTTTCTTCATTTTTTCCTCTTAAAATAGAACATTTGAACAAAAGGTCGGAAAGGCTTCTGTGCTGGTAGCCAGAATTTTATTCCTTTTACTCTTTTTGGCTTACAGTGATTTCTTGTACATACACTCACTTTGTTATTTAAAATGTTTAATATAAAACAATATTTAATTACGTGTACATGTGACAGAAAGGGAAAGCATAATGGGCCCACTTTAAACAGGAACCGGGCAATCGTGGCCTAACAATGTTAGCGTTCCGTCCACAATCTAATCAAAGGTAAATTAACCTTTATTATCTGAATCAGGCTGTTAGAATTATTTGTAATGTAGATTCCAGGTAGTGATAAAGAAGCAAGGGTGGAATAAGAAATATGGTTAAATACTCTGTTTGCTTTAATACCAACATAGGAGACTTGAACGTTAAATAAGTTGGGATGTGGAAAGGCTGGAATGGCTGTTTGTTATGAGGGCGGATGTGTGCTTATGTGAATCTCAGTTTATTTCTGTGTAAATGTGAGAAAATGAAACAAAAGGAGACTTTGTGATAAATAGAAGGCTGTTTGGAGATACAGCAAGCAAACGTGTGCTCTGTGTCTCTGTCCATGGTGCTGAAAAATCCATTCCAGCCTCTCCATCATCCATTCGGTCCCTCTCCATGGTGCTGAAATAATGCTCCTGTTTTAGAAAGACTTCCAAAGTGAAAAAGCCTTTTAAACTCATCTGGGGTTGATTCTGACGTGTGGTGAGGGGTTGTTGTGATTCCCCATGAATGGATTTCATGAAGACAATAATTCACAGTATGGTTTCTGCGTCTTGTTTATCAGTTTAATTCCTGTTTTCAGGCCGATGCTGGATGGATGCCTTGGAGCTGGCCCTGAAGTGCTCCAGCCTGCTGAAGAGAACCATGATCCGTGAGGGGAAGGATGACATGAGCACTGTAGGCACTGGTGGGGAACACTCCATTAATTTCTACAGCCTGCTGAGAGCCCACAACATACACGGTTTCCAGTGAGTAGGAAATTTAATTTACATTAGGTTATAGAGCCCAGCTAGTTCTGATTTTAGGGATTTAAAAATTCTTTCTATGATATTCCCCTGCTTCTTACAGGTTCAATGACAGCGACCATTTGAAAGACCCGGACCTGTACTCGGACAAGTCAGATCGGGAAGGAGAGCAAGACCACGAGGAGTCAGATCCAGAGGGGCTGGAGAAAAGCGAGGAGAGTGACAGCGACACATCAGAGCGTCAGGATGACTCGTACATTGACCTGGACCCAAATGAGCATCTGCGTGAAACCCCATACATGGAACAGTCCCAGGAGGAGTTAGGAGAGGTACGGAACAGGGGGTGGGGATGGGAGGCTGTAATTTTACTCTCCTTTGGACGTCAACAAGAAAAAGCATTGTAGATGAGATGTGATTGTACCACTAGGATACAATCTCCTATGATTTCTAGCAACCATTTTTATCTTTAAAACTTCATATGAAGGCTTGTTTTTAATAAAGTTTCTCACATAATGAGGAGAAATTAGCATGTTCCTCTGCAGGGGCTATCCAGCCTGTAACATGGATGAGCTTTGATTGGAGTGTGCGTGGGTGTCTGCAAGGGATTTGAGGATAAGTGTGAAAGTGAAAACACAGATTTCCGTACTGATGAAATCTAAACGAGACAACTCAATAATTAAACACTGACTGAGGCAAAATGTTTACACTCAAGAGGGAATGAAAGCACCAGTTGCTCAAAAAGCCATGTGAACTTTAAAGCTTGTGGGCATGCATAAAAATTTGAAAGTGGTGTTAATAAAAGTTAAAAAAAAAAAAAGTCCCAAGTGTCAATTTGTCATATATATTACAACAGGACACATGCAATTACTTAAACTGTCTGCTGTTTTATGACTGTGTCCTCAGGCTGGTGAAGCTGCTCAGACAGAAACTGTATCAGAGGAGAACAAGTCTCTGATCTGGACCCTGCTGAAGCAGGTTCGACCTGGCATGGACCTGTCCAAGGTTGTGTTACCCACTTTTATCCTGGAGCCAAGATCCTTTCTGGACAAACTCTCTGATTACTACTTCCATGCAGACTTCCTGTCAGAGTAAGACATCCCATTTACTTTGACCTTTGTGAAACAGGCTTATCAATTCGGAGTAATTTGATGTGAATCAATGGTAATCGGACTTCAGCCTGCAGGATAGTGGCATTAGACTGGCTTTGACTTTCAAAAGAGAGGGAAAAAGTGTGTGTGTGATGGAGGAGCATCAGTTTAAGCTTGTGCTTCATTCTCAGGGCTGCAATTGAAGAGAATGCCTATAACCGGATGAAGAAGGTGGTAAAGTGGTACATCTCTGGATTTTACAAAAAGCCAAAGGTCAGCATAGCTCTTCTCCATCAGCTGTTGGTCACATGTTTTCTATGTACATGACGCTAAAATCATGTTTATGGTGCTTTTGAATCCAAAGGGGCTGAAGAAGCCATACAACCCCATTATTGGAGAGACGTTCCGCTGCATGTGGCTCCATCAGAAGACCAATAGCAAGACCTTCTACATCGCAGAACAGGTAACAACAATACTGCTACCGAGAGCTACCTGATAGGTTCATCTGTTACACTGAATTTGGCTATATGAGGAATACATATCAGATAATGTTGAAAGGGTAAATCAATGGCTGAAAGTTTAAATTCTTTATTTTATAGGTATCTCATCATCCTCCAGTATCAGCCTTCTATGTCAGTAACAGGAAGGACGGATTCTGCCTCAGTGGAAGCATCCTCGCCAAGTCCAAGTTCTATGGTACAAACGTACACAGCACACTTACTGTTTAATGCTGGTCTAATATTACTTTGCTGTTTTAGCTCTTCATTCTATTATCTACTTTTGACTATCAGTACTGTTTCAATTTTTTAGGAAACTCGCTTTCGGCTATATTGGACGGAGAGGCTCGCCTCACTTTTCTCAACCGAGGGGAGGACTATGTGATGAACATGCCCTACGCTCACTGTAAAGGTCCGAGTGAATCTTGTCCTGCTCCCCCTTTCACACGTCACTTATGCTGTGTGAACAGTGTTGTGACATCACTGTTCTGTTGAACATCCAAAGCACATTAGCCTCGCAAAAACTTGCCAAATTAACTTTGCTTTGTAGGTCCTGATCTACCTAAAATAGGAATTATTTGGGTTAGGGTTTTTTAAAAATATGTTTGAGTTTACCAGTAATCTGTGCTTTCTTTTAAAAAACAATCTGCTAGGTATCCTATATGGAACCATGACTCTGGAGCTGGGTGGTCATGTCACCATTGCTTGTGAGAAAACGGGCTACAGTGCACAGCTGGAGTTCAAACTGAAGGTATGGCTTTGTTGTGTAGTTTAAAATACTTAAAAAAATACTTACCTAAAGTACTTATTTAATAGTAGTAAATAGTGAGTAAGGGGAGGCCTTTAGTCTTGTGAAGTCCTAGATTTTGTAATGACTGTTTAGGATTTTGAAAAAAACTCAGACTCACATGATTTTTCTGAACATCTCCTCCACCATGCCTGAAAAACATCCCACCCCCTCCAACCACGCCTTGCACCATCATCATTTACCAACTAGCGACAGGTACTTTTATGATAAAGCAAACAGGATAGTAGTAAAAGTTAAAGAAATCAATTTAGTTTGTAATTGCTGCCCCCTAGTGGTATATCCCTAAAGTAGGCAAACAGAACCTTGGGTTTTGTGTACCTTCTGGTACCTTAAACATGTAAGCGAATCCCATTGGCAGTTTCTACAGTGTTGTTTTCTTTTAAGTGGTCTTCAGTGAAAAGAGGTCATATTGGTGTAACACAGTTATAGTGTAGTCATAGTGAGTCACAGGATCTTTTTCTCGTACAGTAACTGCAGCAAGAAAACTGCTTTATATCCTTTCCAATTTCTTCTCCTCTCTCCTCTCCCAATCCTTCCTCTCTGCCTCCGCTTCCTTCTCTTTCCTCCATTTCCCACCCTGCTGTTTCCGTCTTTCCTGCAGCCGTTCCTGGGCAGCAGTGACTGTGTTAATCAAATCTCTGGAAAGATCAAGCTGGGAAAGGAGGTGTTAGCTACACTAGAAGGACACTGGGTAAGATGCATTCTCTGTGTTTCTGTAATCCCTGCCTGTTTTATAAGAAACACTGATACAGATACAACATGTATATATCTGTATATATCTTATATTGTGTCTTTAAAATCATTATTGGATTGATGTGTTGACATTTTGCTAATAGTAATTCCTTATATAGAAATGAAAAATATAACCAGCAATAGAAGTTGCCTGGGCGTGTGGTTTTCTTCTGGTTTAAGAGAAGATGGTAGATTATATCAAACTAGACACACCTTTGTACCTACAGAAAAAATGAACTTCTTAGTAAAACCTTACCTCTGTTAGTTAGTTAATGATTTTCAAAACTACCATGTTAAAAGCTATTTTTTTGTACTTTCCCCCCTCAGGATAGCGAGATCTTCATTAATGATAAGAAGACTGGGATAGTAGACACTTTCTGGAACCCCACGACGGAGCTGAGGCAGAGCCGGCTGACTCGTTGCGCTGTCCCACTAGAGGAGCAGGGAGAGTTTGAGTCAGAAAGGTGAGCTTTGATTCGATTATTATCAGAGTATGGACTGTTAAATGTAATAGATTATCTGAGATGCACTTGCTACATTGTGCAAAGTTTTGCTGCTTTTGCAAACCACTTTGCAACCCCTTTTGCCGGAGTATTGCTGCTGCTTCTGGATCAGAGCTATACAGTCAAATCTATGTTACTGCACATGGAACTGTAGCTTTGTTTCGGCTGTAGTGGTCCTGATTAAAACAAACCGTCTTATCTTTTAGTCTTTCATTAATGCTTTGTTTTTCCTTCTCAATCTGGCAGACTGTGGCAACACGTGACACGAGCCATCAACAACAAGGACCAGACCGAAGCCACCAATGAGAAGTTCATACTGGAGGAAGCTCAGAGGAAGTCGGCGCGCGAGCGGAAAGCCAAATGTGAGGAGTGGAGTCCTGCCCTGTTCGAGCAGGACCCCATCACCGGAGAGTGGCATTACAAATATGCTGAGTGAGTGACTCCTCTGTTGCTCGTAAGCGGGTGTGATTTGAAATCACATTAAATTTAACTGCGTGTTTAGCGGGAATGATAAAACGCTGATGTGTTAGTGTCATTCATGCCTCTGCTGGGGAGCATAATGACAAAACAGAGAGGGTGAAACTGCAGTATAAATGACAAAAAACAGTTAAACTTGTCTTCTGATGTGTTCAGCTTCTGTTGGCGTCATTGGAAACAGAATTTGCATACACTGGACGTCACTTCTGGAAATATTTTACAAACGTATTTGCAGTCAGGTGGTTTTAAATAGATTTCCCTTTAAAGGTACATTTTATTTCCTACCGCAGTCTCAGAATTTTTTAGTGTGGCAGGGTGCCATCTAGTGGTGATCCCCTATAATTGCGTAGCTGATGTCCAGTTTACTGTTATAATGGGAATTTTTTGTGTGTGTGTAAGGTACAGTATGTTAGATGAGAAAGAGGAAAACTGTGAGTGGTATTTATATCAGAAAAGTTATATTTATCCCTCTTCTTTTTCATTCTTTGTTTAATAGTTTTTCTTTGTCTCTATCATCCTCTTTTCTTTCTCAGCACAAGGCCTTGGGATCCACTCAATGACCTGATCCAGTTCGAGAAAGACGGCTGTATCCAGACCAAGGTCCGACACCGCACCCCTATGGTACGTTCTGGCAGTCTTATTAGTCTGAGTAACCAGGGGCCGCGGAGGGACAATTGCAAATGCCAGGTAGGTTGTCCAAATCGAAAACCGCCGTAAAGCAAAGCATCTTGCCGCCACAGCCATCTTCCATCCATGCATCACAAAGCACCCTGCGCACCACCTTCATTGTGACTTCTCTGTGTCATCTTCGCTGTGCTGCCACCACCGTCGTCGCCTTTGCTCCACTTTATTGTGATTTTTTTTCTTTGTGCCACCACCTTTATTTTTACCTTTCTTTCTGTTTGCTCTCCATGCGACAGAAGGCCCTGTCAAACTGCATGCTGTAATAACTGGATGACAAGGCATTCTTCCTGTGTTCGCTCTGGAGAGAGGAGCATTGTTCAGCATGAAGGAGTACATGAGCAATATTTGGAAACATTGTTTGGCTACAGGCTCTTCCACACATTGTGAAATTTCAGAATAGTATTAAAAAGTTTAACAAGGCAGCAAAATTCTTCCACATGAACAAAACATCACCGCTGGAGCTCAGACTGGAACTTTTACTGTTCTTTAGTTCTTTGTTTTGGGTTGTCAGGGCCCAAATTTATGGTTTTGTTTCAGTAGGTGGCTATTTCTCCTGATAGCTCTGTTGTGCACAACCTGTCAGCACCAAATAACACTCAAAAAGTTAGAATCTCATTTAACTTAATGGAATAATTAGTGGCTCTTTATTTATTTATTTTAGGATGCGGAGGAGACCAAAACAGAGATAAAATGAGGAAAAACTTTTTAATTTTTTTTTAATTTGCAAAATGTGAAAGTGGTTATTTCCTACACTACACCCAAAAGCAAGAACCATTTCATCATCATCATCATCATCATCATCAGTCTCATCCTGATCGTCACGCCTTCCTCACCCAACTCCATTCTGTTTTTGTGCAGTTTTTGCTGTTGGACTCTTAAATTCGCTAGTTAGTCGTATGAAAAGGCTAACGGTTTCTGTGGACCAGTCAGTCTGGCCTCTTTGCATACACGTGTGTTCAAGGTAACCACCTGCCAGGAGCCAAAGCTGATCTGAAGTTTGTCCCTGGTGGATAAATCAGTCACCACCAGTGCTTTCAGGCTTTTGCTTAGCTGTTGCCAAATGTTGTCCAACAGGGCTGACGCTGTCCCCAGGTTGGGGTCAGTCACGCTTCTGTTAGGCAAACTTTGACATGCTTTTCTGTGGCCCAGAGCTTTACCTGGCAGAGTAAAACATCTGTGGAAGAAATGATTTGAATAAACAAGCTCAAGGCAGGTTTGTTCATTTGGAATGCTGAGTATGTGTTTTTTGTTGACCAGTTGAAATTAGCCTAACAGCATGCCTCGCACATCCGCCGTTTGCATTAACACTAAATTGCATGTTTGTCTGTGTGCCTATTTTGGATTTGTCAGCCCAAGATGCTGAGATATGTCTTCTTTTCTGACATGCTTATGTATTTATCCACACATGTGCCGACAGGTAACGGTGCCAAAGAGGAAACACAAGAGTGACAAGCCCAAGAGCCCAGAGAGTGGCTGCTCCTCACCTGAACCCGACCACCAGGACTCATCCGGCAGCGAACGTGAGCCACACACACTTAAACTCACATCTAAATACACACATACGGAGGCTGACTAGTGAATATAGTCAGTCAACAATGTTCACTGACAAAATGAAATGTTTCTTTGGATGTAAAGATTGTTTTTGTACAAGCCTATAAACTGTAAAGTTAGCACTTTAAATCCTGACTGTGAGACCAGATTCAGTCCAGTTTATACTTACAGCTGTGAATTTATTCATCTAAATTTCTGTTGTTGCTGTTGTTAGATGAGGAATTTGTGATATAGATAAAAAAGGGTCTCAATGACAACAGCTATGCATATGTAGATATTGCTACTGATGAGAAATTAGGCTTTGTGACACACACATGAATCATACGACTCATGTGTGTCAAACGCTTAGAAGCAGTTTGGCTTTAATACGTAGATCTGCATTATGTAAGTGCCCGTGCATTTATGGTTTTAAACTTGCTGTGCTCTACTTTATCGCAGGACACAAAAGCAAGCATAACAATCGGCTGAGGAAAAAAGGAGCAGACCTCAGCGAACTTCAAAGTGCCATTGAATCCATAAAGCAGACGCAGGAGGACATTAACAGGTGGGAAGTATAAGTCACACTGTGCAGCAACTGTGGTAATACGCTGGACCTTTTAGCACTCACACGTAGCGTCTGTGTGTTTGCAGGACCATCACCGTGCTGCGGAGTCGTGCCGCGAGTCGGGTGGAGGGCAGCTCCTTCCTGCAGCAGCGTGACTACATCATCATCGTTTTTCTCATCTTCCTTCAGGTCCTGATCAACTACATCTTCAAGTAGCAGCCATACCCCCAGAGACAGTGACGTCCTCACACTCTCACACACACACAAACAAACATGCCCTCTGAGCTTCATGGGTGGGACTAAGACTTTGACCTCTCACAGTTAGTGACTTCTACAGTCCTCCCCAACTCTCTTCTCCTCTCTCTTTATTACACTCCTTTACATGTATCCAGAAAAGCAGACTCTTCAACACAAAGAGAGACTTTTTAAAAGCGTATTTATTTGGAACCAGTCCATTCAGAAAATCTGGAGAGATCCTCAGATTTCAAAGTGAAGAGGAGCAGCGGTAAGGAGAAGTTGAAGGCGAGAGTTTGGTCTGATGAAATCTTGACTGCCACCCCGAGGTGTGTTGATTTGCCTTGCTGTAAGAGGCAGAGACAGCAGCCATTTTTTTAACCTGTTGTTTGTTTGTTTGTATGTTTTGTTTTTCTGATGGAGTAAAATTACTCTCAGTTCACATTTCACCTCAAACAGGTAATCGTTTACCACACAATCAAGGAACACAACTCAGATCGTAACAGAAGACAAATAGATCTCTGATTTTAATGTTTTTGTTTTTATTCTTTTGCTTCTTCACTTCGTGTATCCTTTGTGAATCGATGTCTGCTCAGAGCAGAAAACTAGCAATGAGGGAGATGGGGGTGGGGGACGCGGTCCAATCTATGGGACTTTTATTTTTTTATTCTAACGGCTGGAGATTCCACATGCGGAATTGGCCGAGAGGGACAGAAAACACAAGGGACATTGTCAGAAGGAATTAAAACTACAATTTCTGCTGTATAATAAAACTCCACATTTTGCATACAAAGTCAGTGTTTAAAAGAAAAGTCAGACATTTGACACAATGTCATTGTACGCTGTAGGTAGCATGTACAGACAGGAGCAAGGTTAGGACACTAGCCCTATGTATTTTGTATTTTGTTTTAAGGCACAAATGCACTGGAAATGTCAGATGTTTGTGTGATTTATACACTTTTTATCTGTGGACATGAAAATGCTTTTACACTTCTTTCTCATCAACAGAAGGAAAAAAAAAAGATACATTTCTTTTGGCCGTTTCAGTGATCACTGCCCTAGATTTCAGATAAAAGCAGGTGACATGTTTTTATCTGAGAGCTCACTGTAAGAAGCTGGATTTAGCAAGGAAAATGAGTCAGCCAGGCTAAATGATGTAGTCTCTCCTCTAAATGGAGGAGCGCAGGAATTAAGTTGACTTTCTTTGCCGAGATAAGCGATGGGATTGGCCAGCAGCCGCTTGGCATAGGTGAAGAAGAGCTAGCGTGGGTAATGGAGACTGATCAGAAAAAGCTCACCAGTCAACACGTTTTATCTTATTACTTCTGCACAAAAAACAAAGTGTATAAGGGGCCATAAAACCAGCGGGGGACCTGAGAGGTTCCCTTCTGTGGCTCAAAATTGGTAATAATCCACTAGCCTTCAAATTTGGGGGTAGTTTTGGGACTTTTTGTTACCTCTGCGAAGAGCCTGGTCAGCTATTTAGAGCCTTTATGGTGGTATTTGATCTTCTTGTCTAACATACAGCAAAAAGCAGTGAGTGGGTATATTTCCCAAACTGAACTTCTATTCCTTCAGAGAAAATATTAAAATTGCATACATGAGCTGGCCTAAAGGTCTCTATATGTGAATACAGCCTCCAGATCAGGCCACAGTTGAGGAAACTTGCCACTTTGTACAGCGCCTTCATGACGAGTCCTGTTGAGAACATCAGTCATCTTGTTCCAGTGCTTTTGAGGCCCAAATACTAACCAGGACAACTAGATTAGACTCTTTAGTAAGTTACTAGTAAGAGGAGGATGTACACTCCTAAACCGTCTTCATAGTAAACCATTCCAAACGTACGCAAGTACCAGCCAAACTCAGTGTGTAGCGTAGAAGTTGATCCTTTTCACTGTGTAAATATCCAACAGCATTTCAACACCGAGGTTTGCAATACAGACACTCGCTCTGTGCACAAACCATTGCTTTTAACCTTGTGTGTCTGTCTGTCCAATGCTCTGTAGATACACAGGGACATAGGCGAAACAAAAAAGAAGTTATTATTGGGATGCACAATTAGAATTCCCATTTAAAAAAAAAAAAAAAAAAAGGATCCCAGTGACCTTGATGTTACAGAGGTGTAGAAGTTACATTGCGGTTCTAGTCTGTTGCCTTTGTTTTTGGACATGTGGATGCTGAAATTAGTTTGAGAGATGGTTTGTAATGACCCCTGCACTCATCCAGCTTTACAGTTTAAAAGGTTACAGGCCTGTGAGGACTGCGTTTAACATTACCGCACATAAAAAACATTCCCAGCAATCTGTTAGCAGTAGCATTTGAAGTTGGTGTAGAGGTCATATGTGATTGAATCGAGGATGAAGGCAGCACATCAGAACCCCCCCTACCTGACCTTCTGACAAACAGTGTATCAGGTGCTAGTAAGTAAAACCAGTCTAGGTCATTCAGAAAGATCCAAACCACTTTGTGGACCATAGCTGAACATTTTGTATATCTCTTCGCCTGTCATGATGTTAGCCTTGTTGAAGTTTACATATTTGATTGCCTCCGCCGTCAGCAGACTGTTAAGCGATTTAAACTTTGTAACTCCCACACAGGTATGAAGAAGGAATGGTAGCATTGGCGAGAGCCAGCTATTACCCCCCTGAGTTACCCGGCTGGCCCGTGTGTGTATCTGTGTTTTTGTGCATCGTCATTGCCTCAATCGCTCATCTTGAATCGAGAATCTAGATGTTAGAGTTTGGAGAAATAAGTATATACCAGTGCCTTTTAGAGTGGGACTGTGGAGGGGGGGTATTAAGTGTAGGCAGTGGAGGTAAAAGAGGATAAGCAGTGGTTTTGGCAGGGGAGGGGCACAGATATAGGCAGAGTATTAAAGGGGACCTATTCTGCTATTTTTAGAGTAGGTTTAGTAATTATTAATGGGATTATTTCACAATTCCTACTTAACTCTGTCCCTCACTTCCTGCTGTGTTTGTGTGAAATGGCAGGTTTTAGCTCTTGGGACTTTCCCTGAACGTCCATTCGATTCTGATCGGCTACCCCTGTCTTCTACAGACCAACCTAGTGTTTGTAAGCCCTGCCTCCTCTTTAAAAAAGCTTGGGAGTGTTCAGAGCAGTCTTAAGTCTGAGCTGTGCACTCACGGGGAGTACGTTTACATAAACACTGGTCGTGTTTAAAATGACCGTCTGTTATTGGGAGGTGGTGTAATAGGTCCCCTTTAAGGTGATGTAGTAATGAAGGGAGCGGTACAGTTGGGGTGAACTGGGACTCTGTCGCTTGAGTGGATGTGCCATACAAAGCCTTAGAAATGAGTTCTGAGCTCCACAGGTCGCCACCCCACCTGACTTCTCCTGCCTCCCCTCCTGAAGCGTTGCCATAGAAACGCACCCTTTCGGTTTCCGGATGCTGATTCCTGCCACAGGAGAGAGAGAGAGAGGGAGTGAGGGAGCGAGAGCCCTCCTCTTCACTGTCGTCCTCGTCTCTCTCACTCTGTAACACACCAAATTCAGAGGGAAATAAACATGTGCTGTGAGTTGTTGTCGCAGTGTCTGTAAATTAATACGTTTTATTTATTCCTCTTTTATATTTGGATTCATGTTTACTTTTTTTCCCCCTGCTCATAGCTTTAGGTCACTGTTCTTCTTCATTGTTCTATGTTTTTTTTTTTTTTTTTTTTTTTTTTTTTTTTTTTAACTCCAACGACAAGCATCACTGCCTGTAGATAAAAGACCGGTCCACCTCACATCAGCTATCAACAGCCACTTGACACTGAGAAGGGAAAAACCGACAGTCAGCTTTTTAGACTCAGTGTTGCGGCCAATTTTATCGGATATTTTCGTTGGAATGGCAATCTGACAGCTCATCATACAGATAGTAATATTCTTAAGTGTGTAGTCTTAGAAGCGGATGAGGTAATACCTTTTGAGAATAAAAGAAAACAAAACTTTGCTAATCAGTGGCTTTTAAGCGTCAAGATGTGCCTAATTTATAGGCTGATGAAAAAAATAAAATAAAATTAGAGCATCGTTTTCACATTTTACAATTTCAGAAACTATAGGCTGCTGACAGAAATCCTAAGGTTTTATATATTTTTCACATTTTAAACTATAAAAAATATTAGCTGTTTATTTGTAGGGAATTTAAAAAAATGCATTTTTTTTTACTATTATTATTTATTTTTTCATTATGACCAGATTTATTAAACTAAGCCAACCCTTCAGCTTGTTAGAAGCACTTCCAAACCTCTAATTTTACATTCATGACAAAGACGAGCACATAAAGGACTGGAGAGGCTTAATTATGGTCTGAAGCAATTCACACATATTTATTTCTGCATTTTAGAAGCTTCAAGCCAGGGAGTGAAATCCGGACAGGTTGTTATAGCTACGCAATCCACAGGGGTTCCGATGTCTATTTAAAATCCTTCAGACCCTCCCTCTCTCCTTTAAACAACATTATATATCACACACACGCTGCATGCTAATGCCGAGCAATTCTCAGTGAGCACTAAAACACATCTTAAAATTAGCTCATTCTGGTGTTTGAGTTCAAGCTGCCTGACAAGGCAACAGAGGGAACA
>VUQG01044276.1:0-27706 GCA_015106755.1 Etia nguti
ATCATGAACAACCCACATCACCCACTGCATGAGTCTGTAAGTGTGCTGAGCAGCTCCTTCAGTCAGAGACTGAAACACCCTCGCTGCAGGAAGGAGCGCTTTCGCAGATCATTCATCCCAACAGCAGTTAGACTCTATAACTCCTCGTCATGATGTCATAAGGACACTGTGAACATCCATGGTCACCACTTCATGCATAATGGACCTTCTATGTGTATGGACGTGTGCAGGTATATATGTATGTATATTTATACATATGTATATTTAGTGTGTACATGTGTGTGTGTACATGTCTATAGTAGTGGTACAATAGTTATGTTAAGCTATATAGTTTATGTCTTGCATATTCCACAACCATATCCATAATCACATACTGTGTATGCTACCATTGTATATAGTGTATTATCTTACTTATTTTTCATTGTTTGTACTTATTGTATTTTTGTATTTCCTTCTGATATCTGTACCTGAGCTGAGGTAACGCAAAAATTTCCCCGTCGTGGGATCAATAAAGTCTTATCTTATCTTATCTTATCTTAAATGAGCTTTCATTTATTTCATTGTACACACACTTAAAACATTTTAAACTTAAAACAACAGACATATTTATTTTAATACACTGCTTTATGCACACCAAACAGAGCGTGCACATTTATAACATGCAAGTATCCCATCGAGTAGAGATATGTGGTCTCTGATTGGATTTAAGTGAGTGAATAAAAACTAAAGTAGGAAAGTGGAAATGTGTCGTACTGAACCATGCAGCTCTTTTTAGCACTCTCACTGACAGCATTAGCTCAATGCCTTTTTCAATCCCTAATCCTGCCTTTAAAAAACCTGGGGAATTAATTACAAATCAAGAAAACACATCTACCTCACAGGCGTCCAGTTATTTGGGTAAAATGCACATATATTCCCACTGTATATTCATAAAAACATACGGTTGATGCATGCATACAATCTTGATCTGACCAAGTGAAAAGACAAAGTCAGTTTTGTATTTAAAATAAGATCGCACAAAAAATACTGATGCACTCACAATTTCCACCATAATAATTACAAACCACCATTTAGAAACTATTATCCATTTTCACTGTGCATTGTAATGTTTTCTGTCCTTCTGCTCTGGGGTAATTAAAGTTTCTGGGTGGAACAAATCTTGTTTTTTTTTTTATGACACGTTTAAAAAAACACTTATTCTACCTTGGTTTGGAAAATAATCCCAAATCAGTTTGCAGTTATATCCTACAAAAGCCGCAGAGCTGAGTGAGCATATAATTTGCATATGAGCATGATTATGAAGAGAACCCAAGTTGAAGCTGACACAGCACGCCACTTTGTGTGTGCGCATGTTCTGTGCAAATGTACATACACATCTGGGCTAAGGAAAGCAGAGCATGTGTTTACCTCTGTTGGAAAGCTTCTCCAGCAGCATCCTGAAGCGCTGCACTACAGATGGGGAAACATCGTAGGTGTAAATCTCCTTCACCGGAACAGAGTGACACCTCCCAAACATGCCATCTGTCAACACATAAACAGACACTTTCAGCAGAGATTATAACTCCTGTTTCTATTTTGTGTTTCACAATTTCACACTGTAAGGCACACAGTTTCTTTCTAGGGGATCTATTCTGACTCCCCTTGTTTTAAATTACATAAATATACTTCTACAGTGGTGCATGTTATATTAAACACAGTCAAATTTTCAGATATTGAGGTCAGCGCAGGTGCAAGTAATTCATCACAGCCAAAAATTAATCATAGGAAAGCAACCATAAAGGGAGGGTGGGCGTTAAGGCTGGTTGTTTCATACAGTGCACCCAAATATAATAAATAAGCATTATATTTCAGCTGTGAACCAACCAAAGCTATTCTAGTTAAGTTCAAAAATAAAAATATGAATCCACTAAAGTTCTACTTTAAGACCTAATTGTTCATAAAACCAGATGAAAGTTTTCATGCAGTTTGGATCAATAAAAATTGGTAGTTTGAGTAGAAATTAGTGAGTATTGTAAAACATAAAACATTTAAAGCAGCATATTTTGTTGGCAAACTGTTGCACTAAATCAAAAGGATGTTAAATGTTGTAATGAGAGGATTTGTTTGCCCTGAATTGACATTTAGTGAACTCAGACATACAAGTTTACATGATTACCTAACAGCAAAATGCTAACCCCGGTCACCTCTTGTAATGAGGTCTCACTGGACAGTAGATCTTAGCTGACCTAAGGTTGTGCAAGGTTCTTGTTTGTCTTCTCTGGTTTAAAGTGAAGTTTATGGAGTTTCTCAAATGTGCTTTTTTTCCTTTGGCTAATGTTGCCATCTGCATAGGTAGCTTCTGCTGGCAGTCCCACTGATTGGCTATCACTAACAAGTTATAAATGGGTCTTTATATTTCAGCATGTGAGCGCCAACCTTAGGCTAACATTGCTGAAAGCAAAGTAAATCACTGTTGCCAATTTATTGTGCCAAAATCAAAAGTTTTCCTACAATCAAATGAATATTTAAATATAAGAGGAAGAATCAGAAAAGCTCATGTGCTCACACACATGCAACAAAACTGAACTCTGTCAGGTTTCATAGAACCATTACACTGTGAATCTGTAACAGTGTCGCACAGTTTTAGGCGTATTTTCCAAAGTTCAAGCATAACACTGAACAGATAACAAACAGACACTTTAATTTCACATGGAAGTGCATCTCCTTTTATCCTTATCCTCTTTTATCCTTTTATTGCTAAACATAGATCCCATGACATGTAGTGTGACTCTCACTCACTCGTACTTCCTTCCAAAAAGCCACATAGTGGGTTGTGTTAACATGAGCTGGAGGAAAAGGAAACCGTGGGTTGAGAAAGCATCCAAAAAGATGAGTCAAATTACAAAAATAAGCTGGACTATCCTCTAACACTTAGTGCACTAACACGCATACAGTAATAGCCTCAAATGTCGAATTATCTACCTTGAGCTAAAAGAAAAAAGGATCATATTCTTTGAAACAGAATTCTCAGAAACAGAATGTGGGTTAGAGTTGCTCCAAGACAATTACAGTAACAGACTGAACTAATTAAATAATACAATATATTACAAAGATTACAAAATATAAGAAATAGCTCTAATATGTACAAATAGCTCAATTCTGAATATCCAGAATATTACAGAAGTAAAATATATATGGTAAAACCTATTTTTATTATTATATTATATCTTATTATTATTTTACTATTTAACTGCATATTCTGCATCCTTGAATCTGTTATATTTAAACAAAAAGTTTCTGTTTTCCAAGTTCAGTTCTGATTTTGTCTGGGGGTTAGAAGAGAGGGTTAATTGGTTAAATAGGGTGACATGATTTAAAATGGAAACTTCACTATTTATGAAATTATTCTAGTTCTGGTTTCTAATTCTTGTGATTTCAGAGGTTGAGATATTTGTTAGACCTCAAAATTATATTTTTGTTTTTTATGTCGCCTTTTGTCGTCACCGTCTGTCTGCATGTGTGACGGGTGAGGGTTCGTCTATAAATACTCGCTTCTTCACGCCGCTCGTTTCAGTCAAACTGGAAGCCGCCCATTTAACGGGCGGCTAAGGACAAGTGCTTGGGCTGCACTGCTGTAATTACTCACAAATGAATGATGACTCACTGGACGCCAGTTCTTTTTAAAAATCAGACTGAAGAGTGAGATGCAATGTGAGAGAGCAAGACAATAAAAGATATTTGGTGATATTAAGGTTGCAAACTAACAAACGTCCTTACGATTACACATGTTTGGGGCTCTTTAAAGCTACTTTCTCGCTGAATAAATCATGTGCCAAATACTGATAAATCTTGCAATACTATAACAATTTTGAGTAGCTTTGGACTTAAAAGTGGATTTCATACCAACATTACACTAGCAACTAGCGTGCCATTGTTGTTTACTTCTTTTTATGTATTTTAAAGTTTTTTAAAGTGGAGCGACAGTATCACAACCAATATTAAAAAGCAGTTAGTTAAACACCGCGTGACAGAACTGTCAAGGTACGGATGAGGCTTTTTGAATAAGTTAAGGATTACCTGCGAGTTCTAGCTATGTTGAAGTGCCCTTGAACAACAATACAAACTCCAAGTAAGATGTGTGCAAAGATAAATAACTAAGAATGACTTTTTGAGATCATAAAATCACATTTTTAGACTGCAGCTTTTATAATGGGTATTCTAGATGCTTCCGGAAAACTCAAACGGCATTTAACAGATTGGAAAGGCCTTAATCTTCTGTCTTTAAACACAGTGTCAGTACATTTGTTACAGGATGCAAGTTCCAAAAGCCAATACCACTTATTCTGTATCCCGGTGACCATTTGTCAATTAATTACAGAGTTACGTTAACTGACAGAGGGCTTGTTCAATTCACAAAGGATATACTGATCCAATATTTTCCTCCAAACAAACATTCCAATAAGTCGGCTCACTGTCTGCCAATAGCAATTTCCCTTTACAATACTTAATCTATATTTCTGAATACAATGTGTGTCTCCTTCAGTCTTCAGCATTATAGGAGGAGTGACAAGGCAATCTTGCAACATTTTTCTTTCCAAAGCGAACCCGATGCCTGGAAGTAAAATGGAAACAGTGAGAACTAATTGAGGCTAAAGTGATACTGGTAGTATCCTTAAGCGTTTCAAACTTTAACTGTGACAAAGTGCAACAAAGACAAACAAGATCCTGAGTAAAGTACCGTGCCACAGGCCTTCTCTCTTGTTCAGCTTAGATCTTACAAAACACCATTTCTCTTCATTTTCCAGAAGGAACATCTTGAATTATCCCTCATAATTATGCTCATGCATATCTGAGTCTCTGCAATTTATCCCAGTTCACTACCAGAGGGCCATAATTCAGAGCCAAACATGTCTTCTTGTGATTTATAGTGCAGATTAGAGCATTGAGAGGATTCACCGGGCCATTCTCAGAAGCAGAGGCTGTATCAAGACGGAGGAGGTCGACCGGCAGTGCTGACCAGATGTTGAGATGGCAGCCGCCGCTTAAAAATAACCTTTGATGGATGCAAATTATATAATAAACAATGCTTGAGCTTAGCATGCCTGATCCAACATTTGACAAAAGATATCGTCTTTGATTGTGTATGTGCTGTCAGTATTAATTCTAATTTATATGATGGAGATACATGTGTAGTATGCCGGTGTGTTCATACTTGATTGTGACTGACAAAAGCTGCAGTCACAATTTTTTCCTACTGAAATTAGATGCAGTGATGTTGTGCATTTCTGGACTGCACCGTTGGGACACACTGACGGAAAGCAGCAACCTCAGTCCTGCCTAATGAACTGGATTAAGACATCTTAATGGATCCGCTGCCTCTGGGGACCTGCACAAGTCCTTCCTTCGCAGACTGCACTTCACAAGATCAATGATATCTGGCATCACTTGCCAAGGATCTGGCTGCTTTTACTGGCTCAAGAAAAGTAAAGGGTTCCTAAATACATGCCACCAACTGACTTTGGCTCTCGTGGTTTCAACTCACTTTGCTTGGTTTGATCCATCCATTCATCCGTCCATTCCTATCTATCCAATTCTATTAATTTCAGTTCAGTTTTATTTATTTGGCCCCAAATCACATCAACAGTTAACTCAAAGCACTTTATATTGTACTGTAAAGATCATACAGTAATACAGAGAAAACCCCAACAATCAGATGGACCCCCTATGGGAAAGCAGTTGGCGACAGTGGGGAGGAAAAACTCCCTTTTAATAGGAAGAAATGTCTGACAGAACCAGGCTCTTAACTTATGTGTATAAGACCCAAAGATGTTCAGAAGAACACTGATTTACAGTATCAAAACCATAATGAAACTCTATAAGAGCAATGTTATGTCAGTCTGAGTGTTGGGGGGGAAAGTGCAGAAGGACATGGACAAAAGTGACACTTTCCACAACAGCTGTCTTTGAAGGATCTGTAAAATCTACTGGCTACAAATGATCTCTAATGAGTACCTGTACAAGAAGACCAGATGCCAGATCAGGAGGCCAAGATGGCTTGAAAGAATTCAAAAAGCTAGATGAGGGGCAGGCCCAAGACCACTAGGCAGAGAACAATGATGGCAGAGTTGGAAAAAACTCAAACTCAAGACTTCGTCAAGTGAAGAAAACGTATTACAGCCATATTTCCCACCAGGGATAGTATTCAGAAGTAGATTAAGCCAATGTAAACATTCACTTAAGCAGACTAAACCCTGTATGTGTGTGGTACCACTGTGAAGACAGAAACTGCAGGAACTCTTCATTTGGCCACTAAATAACCCGTCAGCCACCTACCATGCAGTATGGTAATTTTATGAGAAGACTCAGTTGCCCTTTAAGTAATTTGGAACAACCTTAAGAAAGACCACTGTAAATATGGAAATGTCCACACATGAATTTGGGAGCTACTGGACAGCTGCCTTTTAAACGTCCATACCATTACAGCAGTGTTTCCAGCATTTCCAGTATTACTTTGAGCAGCCCACCCTGGTATATATAACAACAAACCTAGAGACCAAATTATCCACATATCACCCAACCCTGGGCCAGTTTGGCCTATGAGATAGTCTCCCATTTTCAAACAAATATCTCTTTGTCATTAGTTTGTTTACAAAGACGTGGCTTCAAAGCAGCTCCATTATAAGATGAAGGGAGTATAGTTGCAGAAATTTCCCTCAAAAGACTCTCAAGCTACGCACTTTTGATCAATAACACCACCCACACTGGCCAATTAGTCAAATCAGACAGGCATACAGCAAATAAGCCAGTGATGGTGGCGGCTGTGTGAAATCATTAAACAAATACGCTTCCAACTCCAGTGAAGTGTCGAGTGTTAACGCCGCATCCTGACCACAGCTCCCATTAATGAAGCACTTCCTGACAGCAAGAGCACCAAAAACTTTTCTTTTTCAGGGAGGTTTTGCTTTGATCTGATTTTGAATTTTTTTCCCAGTGGAGAGACCTTATGAAGTGTCATGTATTAGCGGTAAAGGTTTTGATGTATACATTTTTTAAAAATGGAAGAACATACACTGAAAATCAACAATATGACAAGTGGGAAACAAATTTGGATTTGAGTCTGAAATTTTAATTCCAGACTGGATGGCATGTCGACTGTTGAAATGGATGTTCAGGAAACAATACGCAACAGGGTGCAGATGGGTAATGGGCCAGTAAAGCCCTGCTCCTCTCACGCCTGTTGCCATGGCAATCTCCACCGAGTGCTTTTTAGCTCCCTCGCAGTTAATCAAGGAGAAACAGGGCAGAGGGGGCGAAACAGAGCACCCTCCTTTGTCACAAGGGCTTCTGTGTGTTGTTGTTGTTGTTCCGTCAACAGTTGACATCGCCCATCTTGGCTGATACAAGGATGTCACATTCAACCATGTAAACCATGTAAAATATACGAGAACATTTGATGTATTAAAATTAATTACACACACACACACACACACACATATATATATATATATATATATATATATATATATATATAAAATGGGTTTGGGACAAACAAATTATTATTATTCTATTAATTAGCTTGAGCTCTTTTTTTTGCATATTTATGGAACACTAGTAAAACATGAAGAGTTCCTTTGTTTCTTGATGTTAAAGTAGAAAATAAATAAATAAAATCAAAACAAATAAACAGAATCTGGTGTGTAGGGCAGGTGGTGAGTGAAGATTGAGCTGTTCTTGCCAAAAATCTCCTGCCTTTTCAATTTGCTGTGTGAGAGCACATGAAGGCACCCGGCACATTTCACGTTGCTTGCGGAGAACGTTCTCCCTCAGGCGGCGTCAGGGCGCCACAGAGTACCTGCGTACGGACAGGCTGACACTGGAAGGCAAAATCCAGTGACTGTTGATGAAAAAAATGACATGGCCTTGACATGACGCACTGCCTTTGGACTTGGACACTGTGCCATTTGGTCACAGAACTGTAGCCAGCTCTCATTACATTATTATTCTGTTGGACAATGTGACACAAAACTTGACGTTTGTCCTATGTACAAGTTTAGTGAAATTGCTGATGTGCACCTGTGAGTGGCAAAAACAGGACTTCCAGGGACCTATCAAAGAAGAGGTCCAGTGGTGCATACCCTTGAAGGTTCACCTTGCTTTTTACGGGTGAAGTCACGTAAATGTTTCTTATGTAATTTGTTAAAGTGTTCTAACTTTTGTTTAGAACACTATATGGTTAAAGTATACCAGTGTACAAAAACACTTTGCCAGCACTCATATTCGCACTCTTGTACTTGTACAATCAGCTTTTTGTGAAGACCCCCCTGGTCTCTTGACCTAAACTAAAAATCACAGGCTATTACCGTTTTTACACTCTTATTAGCAAAGGCACAATAGCACTCAGCCTGCAGTAAGCAGTTCAGAATAAGCTTTCTTATAGCTTAGTTAACCAATGCCAATTAAAGTGTGCCTGGAGGCCATATTCTCTGCTGGAAATCAGTGTTTCTGTGCTGAGCAAGCTTCTTCAATGTGAGCTCTATTACAGCTCTGACAGTAAAGCCAAGGGACCCAATCAGCACCTGGAGGGCAGCACAGACTCCATCACAGAGCGGGAGATGAAAGGCATGTTTCAACTGGACTATTAGCTTAAAAAAAAAACACATTTTTCCTCACAGACGTCCACACGTTTGGTGAGAATTGTTTTTTCTCCTGGATTGCTGTCTGTCTTACGCTGGTGTTCTAATACAGTCCGTACCGATGAACCCGATCGGAGCTGTTTCCAGATAAATATCTGTGTGTCAGATCCCGTTAACTTTGCGGTGCTAGGTGAAATTTGAATTTACAACACAGGACAAGCAGTTTGATGTGAGACAAAATCACTGATGTAAAGTTTACAGGATTATCTGCGATTGGTTTTCACCTGTGTATTAAATCGGGCACGTTTCACTTTATAAATCACATCCAGCACGTGGAGCCATTTTCAGCAGCATTCAGAAACATCTAAGGAGCCTCACGTTGCTCTCAGAAGCTGGGTCATACACAACCTCAACAAAAAGAAAAGTCAATATTGGATTTTAAAACAATTTAATTATTTCAGCACTTTGATGTTGTCGATGGACATAATACATTTATATCCTTAATATCTAAAATTCATATAGAGCTACAAAACATGAGAAACAGAAACAGACTGTAATAGTTTAGAGAAAATAAGCTTAAAAAAGATTAAAACCAAGGTAGTTTTATGGGCTTGTAGTTTTATTATCTACAGCACTTTTAACATGGAAAGCAAATCTCCTGCTTTGATTTTGTTTATTTGTTTTACAGCAATCTTACTCGTTACCGCTTCTATAGTGAAATACTTTTCTGGGAGCTCTGCAAGCTTTACAAATATGAACCCTCCAGGAATCTAAAATCCATCAGAGCCAAAACTGAGTCTTGGACCTGAATACTTTATTAAGCTAGTTGTGCATTTGGTCTGTTTTCTGAAAATGTTTTGGGGCCATAGAGGTTTTACTTTTTGAAATACTGAAGAGAAACTTGGAAAAACTTCAGGTAGAGATTGTGAGTAGGCAGCTTCATTTTAAGGAATGAATAATAAAATTAATTGATTAACACCTGATGTAATGGGTTAGCAGAATCTCTGATGGCTCTGGTGCATAATAAGTATTTGGGTTTTGGATAGTCAATGGACTAGATATCAAAAATATAATATAAATGAATTAAAAATACAATCTTTAGTTTACACAGTTGCATCCTTACTTCAAAAACAGTTTAAAAAAAAACTGAACACGTTAAGTTCAAGCAGCCATTCTTATCTCTATGGCCAGACTCAGATGCATGCTGGGGCTAAAAATGAACACCAGCAGAGGCTTCTACACTGCAAAAAATGTCTGTCTGTACAGATGGTTATGTATTAAATTGCTGCATCTGACTGAATTAAGACAGTTTACTGTATATGATACGTGAAGTGATTAAATGACCTGTTTTCACAATATTACCCTTTTCATTCCTGATCACACCTATAACTGGAGTAAATTAGACCCTGTTACTTAGATAATACTGTCTAATAACTCACTACTGTGTGAGTGTGTTGTTGCGACAGGGACTTTCTGCAGCGTAATAAAGCTGACCCCGGCGTTCGATGTTCTGGCTCTAAATGCGGCAATGCTGAAATGACAGTGACAATGAAAATGTCAAGTCGCCGACCAAGCTGCGTCGTGCTGCGCAGTTTGCCCGCCCTTTTTCCTTTTATACCCGCTAATGTCAAGGTCACTTGCTTGAAAATAGCAAAAAGTCCACAGAGGTGGGTGGACTCCATCATCGCTTCTTACTGAACTGTGGAGTATTGCGTCAATCCGTGGAAACACAGGACATGTAACAGCCGCCTTAAATGGCCTCTGTTAAATAAAACTCTGTATGTTACATAAGAGTTCAAGCTCGATTCAGACAATGATTGTAGCAGCAATCTTAGTCTTATAGACTAAAGTAGAGCGGTGGACACAATACATGTTTATAATTAAGCTAAACCTGCCTAGCTTGTGTCTGATTAACTCAGAGGCTGTATGAGAGGCAGCCAAGGTGATCAAATGATTCAGAAATCTACAGGAGGACTGTGTAAAGTCAAAGATGGTGGTGGTCCCGTCCCTTAAAGAGCCAGCTGTCTCCTTCATAACAGCTAAAAATAGAAACATCTAAACCAGTAGCTCTATTTTAGTAACACATTTCCACAGCAGAGGTTCAAGACAGTTTCAGCTGTGTGGTGGCAGGCTTGTGTAATCATTGTTCCACTCTAAGGTTATCGTAGTGAGCATGGACATAAGTGTACAGATTTTGGCTAACCATATACTGTACATAACAGTATTTGTTCAGTAATCGTTTGGGAATGTGAGCTCATCATGTCTGTACTGTATATCGATTAGCTAATGAAGCCTTTAATAAACTTATTGTAGAGTAGAAGTATAATCTGCAGGAAAAGAGCTTAAACCTTATTTTGGGGCAGTCAACAAACTATTTTAGTGTTTTTTCATTATCCATGACGATTAAAATTACAGCGTGCCGCTCTCCATGTTCATTTAGATGGGGCTTAGCTCTGCTATCCAAAAATAACTGCCTAGAGTTGCTGTTTTTAGGGCGGCTGAGTGACAAGTCTTGCATCGAGACTTTCCTGCTGTGTGCTCACATGTTCTGCAGCAGGGGTTCTCTGGACTCCTCCAGTTCTGGTTTACAAAGGGTCCAATTCACCTTACTGGGTGACTTTGCAATATATGAAAATTACAGTGAAGCTGTTCATCATTATTATTATTACTTATTTATTCTAGCAAACATCTGTCACAGTCTGACTGCGAAGCTGACTGTATAAATGTGAGGAGTGGACCCAAAACACAGACACCAAGGAACGTGGAACAAAACTTGAACATAACAAAAGGCGAGCCGTTTAATTAGGCTGATAAAAAAGGTACAAAAACAAAAGCAAATACACACTGGGGAGAAACTAACTAGAACTGAACTGGGAGAAAATAAATGCAAAACAAAAGACAAAGAACAAAACCTTGAACGTGGTAAAAACCTGAACATGGAAAGCCCTGGAGACATGGACGAACGGAAACATGACGAGAACAACAGACAACCTGACAATGAATGAATAGAAACACACAGACTAAATATACACAAGGGTGATCAGGGGAAGTGGAAACACATGGGGAAACAGCTGACACTAATCTGACATAACGAGACAAAGGAAGCAAAGCCGGCTACACTGACATAGGACACAGACCTTCAAAATAAAACAGGAAACAGCATGAAACGCAGACACGACAACACGAACTTGACAACATGGACACGACAAGAAACATGACAGACTAACACAGAAGGCCTAAGTGAAACATAACTAAACTAAACTTAAGGCAACCAAATGATAATTCTATTAGTCAAAATTTAAAGGGATAACTTAAGAACTCAAAACGTAAACTGAAAACGCTGGGTCAGAGACCCAGGATCGTGACAACATCTATTCCTGGTTTCATGATCCAATGCAAGGAGAGTTTAAAAAAAAAAAAAAGTTAAAAAACAAAGTTAAAAAACTTAGCTAGAGAAATTGTTTCGGTCCTAAAATTCTAAAAAAAAATAAAAATAAAAAAGTGTGCAAACATAAATGGAAATACAGTAAATAATACAAAAACAGCCTGAACTCTTTGTTACCTTTTATTTGTTATAGTGTTCATCTACGAGCAGCTGTCACTTTTTTCCAGCATTAAAATGGTTCCCAATGGTAAGGAAAAAAAACGCCCTGCTTCCTGAGAGTATTGAGATATCATTTCAGCTAATACACTTTCTCTTTGATGCAGAAAAATGTAGAGAGGGAGACAATGTCCTCAGCTAAACAATATCAGGCTCAGTGTTTTTTGTTTCTTGCCAAGAGAATATAGCCAGCTCAGGCAATCAGAGTTGCGGTGTGTCTTCATAGAGCCTGAGCTGCCAATCATCAACACAACAGGCTGGCATTGTCTATGGCAGCAGCTTGACAGCAGCTATTGAGGCAGGTCAGGCACACTGTGCATGAGAACAATG
This sequence comes from Etia nguti, assembly GCA_015106755.1. NCBI lineage: Eukaryota > Metazoa > Chordata > Actinopteri > Cichliformes > Cichlidae > Etia > Etia nguti. Next base: position 12,544 of record VUQG01044276.1, read on the forward strand.
GCTGGAGGTGCAGTCACCGTAGCTTTTCCCCCATGAGATCCAGTCTCGCTTCACATGACTCAGCCATGAGGAGCTTTTCAGTCTCTTTCAAACTCAAAGTGTGGCCAAACTGACAAACAGCACACCCACAGTGATGCCAGTAAATCATTTTAATGCCCAAGTTCATAGATGCGATGTGTACACATAAATAAGGAGAAACACATAGTGTTAGTGTTGGGAAATGACCACTCAAAAGCTGGACACCTTTTCGTCTGGAGAAACACGGCACCATGAACACTAAACAACCATCTAAGTGAGAGCCAAGAGGCTTCTAAAGATCTATGAAGGAGGCAAAGCAGTAAATAGTATTTACCACCCAAAGGCAGTGAGGCAAAAAGCCACAAACTTCACAAAACTGTGTGCACCAGTGAAATGTGGAGAAGAGGTGAGATCCTTCTCCCCCTGTTTAGCTGCTGTCTGACAATAGTTACAGAGCCGTGATGAAAAAAGGTTAAACTTTGCTTCTTTTTACCATTTGAAACAGTGAGACCATTACTGGGTTGACCTGCTGAGAATGTTTTTTAGCAAAATGCTGTCCTGGAGACACCTACTGTAACAAGAACCATAACAAAGGCTGTTTTGAGTGCTCTGGCAAGTGTTTTGTGTCTGGATATGGAAAGATTTTTCGCAGCTATGCAAGAGTCCCAAACAGTCACAAAACTTTGCAGGTCTGCAGCAGATGCTGTTTTTGTTTGACTCATGAATATTAGTTCAACAGCCCATACTGCCAACTTGTAAATGTTAAATGGACTGGTTCTTATATAGAGCTATTCCACTCTACAAGTCTCATCCACCCAATTTTCACACAAAAGCACGTTTTTTCTACATCTGAGTGCTTTCTATCTAACATTGACACTCTAATGATGAACACAGTATCTTGCCCAAGGATACTTGCAGACTGGAGCAGCCAGGAATGGAACCACCAACCGTCCAATTGTTAAATGCCCTGCTCTATGTCCTGAATCACAGCCACCCTTTCTCATGTAGTCACGCTTCGCCATGTAAGCGTCACATTTGAAAACACTTCACAGTCCAACACAGCTCAACAGGGCTCCCTCAGACACCATGAGACCTCAGAGGAACAGTGCTCTGCTGGCTTATTATGACCAAACTTTGGTAAAGTCAATAAAAATAGTAATTATACAATTTTTAAAATCTTGTTTATGGTCTTCAGTTTGTGATTCTAAAGCTAAAACAGAGTGCAACTCCCCCGAAGGACGTGAACTGGACCTTAACTTTGACCCGATTTTCCCCTAAATTACATCAGCTCGAGCTGCTATTGGTAGCTACCATCACACAAAAATTAAACATGATATCTTAAAAACAACCAACGTTATACTGCTGACAAACAGACAAATAAACTGATTACATACTCCAACCCTTCATGGGGAGACTTATGCTTAGGGGCTACCAAAGAATGGGACCAAGCACTGAAAGCTCAGGGCCCATTCCCACCCCATAGAAGACACACTCATGAACTTCTACAAATGTAAAGCTAAGCTCGAAATCAAGGCGAAATTTGATGAGTACTTTATATTCTACAATTCAGGACACAAACTTCTTTCAGTACAATAGTAAATTAGCCGATAGTATGGCAATTTTGCCACATAACCACAAAAAAAAGGATATTTCTTTTGTCTGAGTGAGAGAAAATTGCCTACCAAGGACTGAAAACTACAAGATTGGAGATTGAGGATTTAGCTGCAAGCCAAAAAAGTTGGTCTGAACTGTTCTGATGTGCGTTCATCTGCCGCTTTAATCATACTGAACAGTTTTAGCTGCCACAGGCTCCAGCCAACATCTCCTTATCAGGCATGAAAACATACATATTTATCTAATAAAAAGACAAAAAGAAATTGCGCACATAAGCCACCAACATTACATCATTTTGACAAAGCAAGTCACTGGGTAAAAAAAACAAGATTTACTGCTTTAGATTGAATTAACCTTAAAATAGAAAGAAAACAAACGTGACGCAGTTTATTTATTGTAAACAACCATCAACATGTTTTTACTTGTAAAGCTGCCATTTCCCTCCATCACTTCTTTGAGACCCAATTTCTGTGTTGCAGATGACACATGACGGATGTTACCGGAGGCAGTCACAACAACACAGCCTGATCTCAGCTAAATATAAAATCCACCGTGGACATAATGGTTTTCTCACCACAGGAGACGCGCTTTGTCTTTCACTCCCTCCTTTTTTGTCAGAATAAGATTATGGGGCACATTTTAAAAAAGGACAGGAAATGACCAAGCTAATAAATTTCACACACACACACACACACACACCCTGCCGGTCACCTGTACCTCCTAACAGACCACTCACATGCTTAATGACATCATAACATATATTATTCCATTCTGTTATCTCTGCTGGCTCCGTCTGTGCCTTAAATCCTGCAGAGCTGTTGATAAGGGAGGCCTGTTCTGCACAGCTGATAGCTTCTCAGTAAACCGATGCATCCTGACGATCGGTGGTTACAGAAAACAAAAGGCTGGCCATAAAGAGATCTAGAGCGAACTCTGCAGGGTAACGCGGTTATCTTCCCACCAGACCCAGTTAAGTATGAGATAAAAACATTTCCAGGAGTCAAAAAGACATTTTCTGTGACCGGCTTTCAGGTTTTGGGCTTCTTTTTTTTAAAATTCTAGGTTGATTCTCAGCAGGGGTGTCTTTACTCTCGTAGCCAGAGAGGCAGCAAGGGAAAGAGTAAGGCAGCTGTGACTGTGTGTAATTATAAAACACAACACTTGATTCTAAAGAGGGCGGCATGAAGTTTCAAATAATGCACACATTCACACTGTGTTCAGATAATGTGAACAACATCTGAACAGTTGTGATGGACAACAGTGTTGTTCACGGGCCTGCTGACTACTATTCGATCAGCCTCTAAACACAACTGAACCAAGTTCAAATATAAAATCTTTGAAGTCCAGGTGCTTTCTCTGGATCTCTTAATATGAGCACAAACTCCAGGTTTGAAAAGATAAATTACACACGTAAATACAGAAAACTGCAATTCCATCAATGGCCTCTTGAGGCTGACCCCAGAAGTGAGTAAATTGTCACAGCCACTCATGTTAAAATACACAACTTCAAAGCAGAAATAAATATGTTTATCACCTATTGCTAATTCCCTCCCAGGGAGATGAATATGTATATAACTCAATCATGTAATGTCGGACATACTTTATATCTACAATCATAATGCATAATTGAGTGATTAGTGGTGCGACAGAAGACTTGTTCTCATTTCTCTCATAGTGATTTGATATTTTGTTTTTCACCAGCTTAAATCTCATTTAATATCGCAGTGACTGACAGATCAACATTTATAACCAGCTAGTCAAAGGCCAATAAAGTTTCAAGGGATGAAAATTCAAATGTTTCAGAGCATTTTGCAGAACAAAAAGACATCAAAACATAATGGGTTTTTTCATAATCACTCACTGATTAAAAAAATGCCATTCAATAAGAACATATATGTAATTTACTTGTTAGCTATAGCAAAATTTGCCATAGAGCTCCGAGTAGTGATCATAAAAGATGCATCAGAACTACAAATCTTTAAAAATTTAGGTGTTTAACGAGTTCAATATACCCAGGGTATCTCTCCGTTATCTAGATTCACTTACCCTAACACTGGCTGTAAGGCTGAGCTTCACATGAAGCTGATTATTATCTCGCTAAGCTAACTCAGCTAACTCAGGGTTTCTCCTCCACGTTTGCATGAAAAGAGTAGTGTTGGCAACATCTGACCAATCACAATTTTTGATATGCACATTGGCAACAGAGTGGCTAATATTTCAGGAAGATGAAGGTATAATACTAAACTGTATATTAATAAATTATTACCTCATTATATCGTTATCATTAAAAACAATCATGGAACAAAGTTGCATTTAAAAATCTATATTCAATACTGATGCTCAACAGGGAACAGCAAAGACATTGGATTTGACACAGACATTTAACAGAATATTGATTTGTCAGAAACCAGTGATTTCATATCTGTTGATTTCTAATCTGGAGATATGAAAAATCACTCTGGAGCGGTTTAGGTTCGCAGCATAAGTTGCCATGGCGATCTCCGCCACTTTTCTAGAACTGGAAATCCAGGCTTAACCCTGAAGTTACCTGGATGAGATGAAACCTCTGGACATATTTTCTCTACTCCCAAGCATCAGAAACCATCTAAACCTTTTTACATATACTACAGTTGATATGTGTTTAGTAGTATTTAGACAAAGCTTGCTTACCATTGACGCAGATCTCATACGGTGAACACAGCTCGTTCTCGAAAAGACAACCTGTTAACAGCGAAAGACACAAACAACAAACTACTTAGCAGGTTCACATGGAACTAGTTTACACAGATGTTTGCAATACTACTTCTTTTTGGTATTCTCAGTCGAATACTATTTTTTGACAAATTCCCTTCTCAAAACCTGCACAAATAAAATGCAAAACTACTTGCATGCAAATTCTACAAGAGAATATCTGATTGAAACAGCTCTTTAATTCTGGTTTTACTGGAGTAACTGAGATATGTGCACCTCTCAATTACTGTTCTATTTTAGGACCGCAAAGTGAGAATAAGTGACTTATTAAGACGTCATCCCTTGGGCAGTTTTATATATTGCTACATTTGTCAGCTGTGGGCAGCAAAAGCCTGCAGTTATCCAGAGTTAACTCTGGGGCGAGGGGGGAACAGGATGATGCATCGAACCAGCTCCTTCAGTGCTCCGCTGGGAGAGGAGAAGAGGCAGCTATATTTTATTCTATCCACTTACAGGAGATCTGGCAGCATACAGTATACTGTTACACTCGATGTCTCTCTGCCTGCCCGTCTCTGTCATGCAATCTCGAAATAGCTGCGTAACATAATGATTTGCAAACACAAACAGGATTTACAGTATTATACATTAGCACTGTTGATTAGTTAGGCAGCAGTTGGCTCGGTGCTCTCCACGGAGCTCGTTAAGGATGGAGCGAGATATTACTTTAAGGTTTTTAATCAGTCTTCTCTGTCTACAAACATCTGACTCGGATTCAGGTGATAAAAATATGAAAGCAAAGTGTTTTTGAAAAATACATTGTTTCCAGTTCACTGTCTCTGTGTATATTGTTAAAAGAAACCATAACCTAAACCATCACAGAGGAAAAAACAAAGTGCTGCAGAGGATTGAGTGGATCTGTTTTGTAGAAGCAGGTGTAAGCCATGTGCAATAAGTCTGCTTCCTGAAACGGCTTGACAATAAAAGACTTCTACCGAGAAAAACTGAGAGTGTCTGATTGTTGCAAACAACAAAAGTCAGCGAGGTTAACCACACTGTGACTGTAAATCTACCGCTATCTTCTACCCCACAGCTGTAATAAATGTTAGCACTACTCCTACTACATCGCACTGCGCAAAACAGCAGCTCAGAGATCAGAAGTTAGACTACAGACCGTACTGCCCACGTTTCTCCAGATGATGACTTTTGGTTTTAAACTTGCACCTGCAATGTTGCTCTATTTTCTTTGTCTTTGCAGGTGCAGTTTTGCTCCATCCACAGCGTCACACACGGATCGCGAGACATTTGGTCACCTTTTCATGATTATGGTCCAACAAACCATAATTTCCATAATGATTCCCAATTCTGCCTCATACAGATTACAATCATATACAAGAAAAGTTCATTTTACATTAAGAATAGCCTAAAAAACTTAATTACAGAATTGACAAGAAGTGTGTGCCTGTATACCTGTGTTCATTTACAGCTCAGTTTTGCTATAAAAACTAATAACTTTTTATCCAAAATAAACATTACACTTGATAAAGTAACATTACAAAAAGAAAACACCCTTGAAAAATGAATGTAGATGTTGTGCAATGTGTCCACCGGGGGGCGCTGTGCAATCTACCTGTTGGCAAGACGTGTTTCAAATTTTACAAACAAGCTGATGTGAGCAGAGTCCGGCAGAACATAAACCAGTAATCCACGGCTTATTATACCATTATAACAAGATTGTTCTGAAATAGCAATGTTATATTATCTTATTTAAGACTAATAAATAACTACATATAATATATGTTTTGTGAATCTGATTTCTAAATCACCAAATATCAACATCAGTCTAAAAAACCTTAAATTTGTCAGGTATATTTATAAGATAAAATCTATAGAAATTTTTCTACAAAACAAATGTTGACTTTGTTCACTAAACTAGCTAGCTCATAATTAAGCTAACATGATATTAAGTGCTATAAACACACTACATAACACATTTCAGTACGTCTAACCAGTAAAACAAAGGTTCAAAAACCACCTTGTGTTGACTTTTTAATATTTCCAGTTGACTCATTTTCAAACAGAAGTAAACTTCTAAAATATGACGAGCACATGCACAATGTGGGATGCTAAACTTACTGTATTACTGTACTGTATCTGTCAAGTGGAAAATGACATGTAACAAGACGCAGTGTTGTATCACTGCAATGTGCTGTATACCCTAAATGTGTGGAGAACATGTAAAAGCAGCACAAATGCCAGAAGCCTAATTTTTCCGTGCCAAACGCTGCATCATAACAAGACAAGACTGTAAATGTCTGAATTATAACTTTTGCTAACAAAAATCTGTTCAGATGCCAAAAGTTTTCTTAGAGAAGAAATGCACAGCAACTTACTTGCTGTTTTGAAATCAAAATAAATCAAGGACCCTGCAAAAGAGTTCACAAATTACAGAAAACACATTCACTGTCAAGCTTTAGGAGTTACAGCTGACTTTAGTTCGCAGTAACCTCATTTCTTTTTACCCACAATGCAGTCTGTGTCCGATGGAGACATAACAGAGCAAAGCCATTTTCCATAAGCTTGAGTCTTGTTTTCTGGATATTTTTTTATGTTTCTGTTTTTGTGTAATTAAAAGGAGAACCACCCGCAGCTGTATTTGTTTACATCTCTGTGGAAAAAAAGATGAATAAATCACAGCAGTTTCCAGCAGAGGAAGCCTTGTTAAAAGCCAAGACATGTAAGACAGAAATGCTGTTTACAAAGAGCCCGAGTTTCATTACGGCAGCTTTGAGGCGTTCGTGCAGCATTTGGACCACTTCCTGCATAAAAAGCATAAAAAGAACAAAAACAATATGCAAGCAAGTAAACGGATACAAAGACGCTAACAACTAGCAGCGAATTACAATGTCTGAAAACAAAACGCTGTACACAGTCCAAGTTTGTACACTAATATAAATAACTGGTTCCAGTAGCAAATTAGCAAATTACAGCATATTAGAGTTATTTTAAAAATGTTTTTTTTCTGGTTGATTTTTGAGTTGGCATTGTTTTTATTTTTCATTTTAGACCTCACATGTTTAAAATTGTGTCAATGCATTAAACAAGGAGCCTAATGCTTTAGATTTTTATATTATATACGGTACTGTGCAAAATTCTTGAGCCACCTCTGATTTCTTTATATTTTTTTTCCAAAGTGGGGGGGGGGTCACACTTTCTCCAGGCTCTCTGGAGGGCTTTCAAATTTTTTCTTTGAACATTAACTACTTTTACACTTTTTACACTGTATTATGTGAAGTGTATCCTTACATTTTTAGGGAAAGTGTAGGACAAAAGTCCCAGGCCTAAACTGTCTGCAGCCAATTAACATTATCTAAAAGTAATGTCCTTAAGAAAAAATTGGCAACAACCTAAAACGGGACCTGAGAAACGCATCGCACGCTTCAGCTAATCTCATCAGAAATGGTCTCAATGGAATATTAGCTCTCAAAAAGATGTTGTTAAGGAAGGGAACTAAGGAGAAAATGCTGAGGTATGCCAAACTGCACATGAACTGGATAAGATTTTTGGTTTAAATTGTTCTTAATGTACAGAGGTTGTGAGAGAGCTGAGTGTCTACAGCCGTCTGAAAAGCACAGTGGAGGCTGTGGAGGAACTCCACCACTGACAACGTTCCCAAACACCACTGATGCAGTAAAAGCACACATAAACAGAAAAGCACAAAATGAAAAATTCTAAGTCATTTGTCCTTTTCTTTGATCCAAACTTCATTGGCTACAAAAAGCTCCTTTTTTTACAAGCTGGAATTCATTTATGTTTAAAAAGATAATACTTAAGTTGGGCTAACACCATATTTCCAACAGGGTACAAACACTATGATGATGATTCCATTGATAATTATTGCAAATACATTAATGTCTAAACTATACATATTAAATACAACAGAGTCGAGGTAAATGTCCACAAAAAACTTCACTGTGCTTCCAAAAGAAGACACTAAAGGGAAGATAAAACAAATAAATTCAAAAGTAAGGCAATATAAACATTCATTTTTCCCATTTCACTTCCAAGTAAAAGGCTTCTCCAGTCAGTCGGAGGGTGACGATAAAGAAGATGACTCTGCATGCTCCTTTTGGACTTTTGCTGCCACCCCAAGTTTCTTCTCTCTGGTTTCCTCCCTCCTTAGCAGCCGAGTGTGAAATAGGTTGCAGCATCGCGCTGTGGACCGAAGCCAAGGCGGCCACGCGGGAGGAACAGAATTTCAATCAGCTTCACCCTGTGAGCAAAGACCAGTGTCCAGGCTGCGGCCTTTAATGCCTCCTGACAGGGCCGTTTTAAAAAAAGAAGAGGAAAAAAACCACTACATGTCCCACAATGCCATCTGTCTGTCTGCATAAAACACCTGTTGATCCTGAGGGAAAGGGGCCGGGGCCAGAGGGTACGCTGAGAGCGTTCATTAGAAAGATACTTGGATAAAGTGTTGCATTGGTAGATGAGTGGATGGTATTTTTTTCTATATATATTAGAAGCAGATGCACCCATACAACCTTTAAATACACTTTACTAGCAGCTAAACTTTATGTATTGGAGCGAGGTGTGTTCTTTTCAAACTCCCGAATTGACTATGTGCAATTATTGCCCTCTGTCTCTTTAACAGCAGACGACTCGCAGCATTTTCCTTCAACCTTCTCCTTTAATGTTCTGTTTTCCTCCACACAATGTTATCTGTGCAGCAGTGTTTACATCTCCGGACAGAAGATAAAAGTGGAGGCTGCAGGACTCAGCCTTTTAAAAGCTTTCCCCGCCTTAGTACTGTTATTTTTAGTCTGTCTAAAGGCTGACTCACTTTTAGGTTTTTCCCATAGCTGATAAAAAAGGGGGCTTCCTTTGTGGCAGCCTGTGTGTTGTCTACCTACACTGTATATATGTGCAAGTGGCACATGCGTCCTGTAGTCTACTATGGCTTTCTTTGCACTCTTTGTTTTTTCAGCCCATTTTGTCTGGGCTTCAGCTCTGAGAGAAATGATCAATGACAACATGCCTGACATGCCTCACGACAATTTATACAAACATAAAAAGAAGGGTTTTGGAAGGTAAGACAGTATTTGATTTTTTGTTATCATTATTATTTTGTTGCAGCAAAGCAGGGAAATCCATTTCCCAATTTGGAGGTGTGCACAAACACCCCTTCTTAAATTGGAAGTAATCTCTCTTCATCATCCCCGCCTCTGTCTCCTACAGTGACAAAACAACTCCCTCCGTCCCTTCCCCTCTCCTCCTATTATCCGTTTCATCCTCACCCACCTCTATCCATCTCTTCCACAAGCTGTTCAAAGCCACAGCATTGATCCATCTAGTTGAATGAAGCAGCAAAGCGCACCTTTACTGCTCTTAGCCTTCCTTCATTACACCAGAGTACACTGTGCAGAACGTGGATTTTTAATTTTTTAAAACAACCAAATTTGCATTTTTTGTGCAGGCACGGTGAATCATTTATAGTCCTCTATTGTTGTTTTAGCTAAGCTTGAATGACATTCAAAAAGACTTTACTTCGAGGTAAAACAGAAAATAGAAACACCTGAAATGTTGGTTCTAATCCCTTACTGCACAGGAAAGCTCAGGGCACATTGTTGAATGGTATAAATAAATCTTTCAGGGAACGCTGAACAAAGTTTTACTTGTTAAACTTTATCCTCTGGAACGTATTTTCATATTCAGCGAAGTTGCAGCAGAGACTCTATATGAAAAACACAGACAGGTACCATCAGCACTCACCTGTAAGTCAAACTTGCCTCAGTTCTAATGATGCATGGCTTTAAGCCTTAATTCAGTTTAAATGGTCATGATGAATAATGATACCCTATAGCACTACTGTAGCCTAGCGTTAGCACTTCATTATCTCTACTTGATCTCTACCTTAAAAAAAAAACTTGGATGCCAACTTGCCAACATAGCATTTTCATATGACTGTAGCACACTGCTTAAATGTGTCATTGGAGTTTAAAAGGGCATTTATAGGATTTTGTAATGCTTTGTAGTGTAGTACTGCTATTAGCATTAGCCATGTTGCTAACCACTAGTGGCTACCTCTAACTATGTTCCTGGAAAAGATAAAAAAAATCAGGCATTATTTGGTATGCTAAATTATTTTGGTATGACCTTACGGCTAGCTAGCATAAAAAGCAGTAATCATTGAGAGATAAGCAAAGAAAATGTTCATGAATACTCCTTTTCCAACCTCTTGTTTTGTAGCACTTGCTAATATTCTTTCTGGTAAGTACAAATTACTCAAGATTTAAAGTGTAGTAAACCAGAACAATTCCTCAATCAAATGTTCAGGCGAAACATTAAAATTCAACAAAATACATTACGTTTAGCAGTTGCCAAAACCTGCACTGCGATTTGTAAAAATACGATTATACATGTATGTAAGCAGTCTGATATTGAAGGTACATGTGACCTCTGATCACTGCTAGACACTAATCAAACATACATGTAACTGGTGACTCCCTCCTCTCCATTATGTTTAGGATGTACATCAGTGATGGAAAAAAACTACACATTTACTCTGCAGTGTGGAAACGGTTGGAAGACATAAATATCCAGGAACTGACTGGGTGCACTCTGGTGAATCCAAGCATCATTGCGCGCAGGAAGCACAACAAACCCTGCAGGGTCAAGCAGACACAATTCGCTGAGATAAACACTGAGAACAAATGCAGTTTCACCTGCACTGTGACAAAAAAGCAAAACAGGGGGAGATATTAGTCAACACAGCCAGAAACAGCAATCTGTAGCAGGCAGGGATGAGGAAGAAGCAGGGCAGCAGTGAGCGTGGCAGGCGCTTCATCACACTTTTAGTTTCTGCACTCACTCCCAAAGATTCCAGATTACTCGATATATTGATTAATGGCAAGTCATTCTGGCAAATCTTTAAAGCAAATGAAACACCAGCCAGACTTCACCACGTGATGATTTAGATTTATAATCACTCATATTTTTTCTCAATCAACTCTGTTAGCTTTGCACATGAAAGATGAGACTCTTCCCAAACATCATCCCAAAAAACAACATTAGCAGATTTAATAATGAAAGCAGGACTGTGAAATTAAAAAAAATCAGGACTTTATTATAAAGCCAGTATGGATCTGCCAAATACCGCAATCCACTGCAAGCTGAGTGAATCTCACACATGTTTAACAACCGCTAAACATGCTGTACTTTGAGAAAACTCAAAAACTAAAACATCTGACTGAAGGATAATTATGGTTTATTACAACTGAAGTGTCAGTATTACTATAAAGCATACTACCAGGTGCAATCCAAGCTGCAAACTTCGAGCCAACATACATGATAAGTTCCTTAAACAGCCATTTGAGGACAGCTCCCAAAGTGAATCCAATCCAAGAGACACATGTGTTCAAATACTCAACTTTACAGAAGAAATAAATGTTTACAACCTAGCACAGAAAAAAAGCTTTGGACCTCTATGGATAGTTATACTGGTCAGACTTAAAGTTAGGGACATGGTTACTTTGATGGAAGCCAATAGCCGTCTCCTACGCCTTATCTCTGCCAATTAGAGTCTCTGAATTAATCCTTTAACCCCTGTTTGTGCGGTTAGTGCAGTAGTGTCACCTGGAACATTTTATTCAAATCTTCTGACAAATAATATGATTTTGTGTGTATTATAGTCCATCCAGTGTATTTTTAGTTGGTTACTTATTAGCACTTACGTGTTTCTTTCCATTGGACACATATAGTTTATATTTATTGCCTCATAACCAAGCTTGCTAGCATTAGCTGATAACTTAGCACTCCAAGCTCTGGTCCAAATATAGTTACTTTATGCTGGGTACATCTTTTCTATACACTCAGTGGTTAGAGCTGAATACGACAGGAAAATGACAGAAATCTCCTCCCTAACCTCTTTAAATGGCACAGCATTATATCGACAACATTTTTTATTAAACTTACTACCTACTTCATACTATAAAACAACTAAAAAGATGTTGATGCAAACTTTTTACTAGGTTAGTTTTTTGCTATGCTCAATGAAAGTTTCCTGAAAAGACATCTAAAATATTAACACCTGCATTTAGAACAAATAATAAAAGAACACCCAGAAATCCAGAAGAAATCTTAACAGATTAGTCACCATAGCTGGAGCGTACTTCTGACCAATCATACCATACACCTGGCTCTCCATTTCCTCATGTTTTACAACACAGTTAAAGTAAACCACCTCAGCAGCTCTGCAGGCCTGGCCCGACCCAACCAACCTATCAGCACGAATGAAAAGTTAATGAGCGTTGCCATGGTGACAGTCACACCAGGTGAACAAGCGGCGACCTTCTCCACATCCAGGTTAATGATTAAGAAGAATGACATCTCAGCATATTCACTAGTTGGAATCCCAGGAGGGAAAATCTGACTCACAAAGAGCCTTTACGACAAAAACTCACTGTGACCAGCACAAGATGCATGACCATAAATGGTGGATAAATAAGTTGATAGAAGCTGATTGGTCTACCAATAACATTTATGACAACATAATAATTATTTGAGCTGTTTAATTACCTAAAAAGCAGCTCCAGCTTCTCAAATGTGAAACAAATTGCATTATTTTTGGTTTGGGCCTTTGATTGGACAAGATAGGAAATATGGATACCTGAGCTCCCCTGTAGTTGAAAAAAAAATGTTTTCAGTTATTTGGTTTTGTATTACTGATTATCAAGTTTCTATGAGATCATTAATCTATGGTACAAGTTCAAATTTGAAGTAAATGACCCACTCTTTATATCCAGTAGAAATGATACAATATTTTAACAGGATGATGATGTCCCATTCCATCAAAAACATCGAAGGCTCAGTCTATATCTTGTTCAACCGAGCTCTACTTCAAAGCCAAAACACAAAATAGATAAAAGTGAACCCAAAAAGTGGTGATCCAAGCAGTATGTCTGGGCAGGGTTCCCACACAAGAGCTTCCACTTCATCACCGAGCACAGATGATTCCAGCAAAGGGGGCATAAGAGAAACTATTAGCAATGATGGATGATGTTTGGTAGAATACTGTGGTAGGATTGCAGCATCTTGCTGCTGCCTCTGCAAGGCAAAAATATTTTACTTAACTCATTCAGTCTCTGAACTTCCTTTTTTAAAGTTTCTAGTAGACCAGGTAGAAGACTATGACCGAGGTGTGTGTGGAAAGAAAGTAAAGATTTGGGTTATTTTGATTGAGAAAAAAATTAATCGGCTATATGGCATCATCTTTGAATATCTGGTACTTTAAATAATAAGCAAGTATGTCCTGCCAGATATTTGTAGACAAGCACAAATGTGAAAACTATACCATCATTTGGCTCACTTGTATTCATTAAAAACATATTTGGAAAAGGCAAAATGAGCTAACTGCTTCATTACACATTGTAAAGGTGGCAATAATTGGTGTAAACGTTAACTATGCAGCTTAATATTTGGTATTTATTGTTGGAGTTTAGCTTTGCCTTTCTCAGGCCAACCTAAATATCACTCAGGTTTAGGATTACAAGCTAAACTCCCCAAAATGAATGAAAAACATGAAGAGCCATGAGAATTTTACCGTAGTTTTCATTGCTTGCCACATGAAAGAGTCTGCTAAAGATCATGCTTAAACAGCTTGTTGGCATTATGTTGAGGTTTTGGTTCAAAAGTTCAGAGAATAATAACTGAAACCAAACCTTCATTTTCAAAGTAAGCGTTTCTCACCACCCACAATTTTTTCCATCGTACTCCTTCAGTGGCAAAAATCTTTCCTAATCTACTCTTTGTCCGACCTTTTCCGACCATGGAAACCTGTCTTTATAAAAGCTCTCTGTGTATTTCAAGACTTCCCACAGACACACACATTAAAGAAAAAAAACACACACACACATGTGAGAAATAAGCGAGGGCCTTTAAACAAACTGATCATCTTCCTCTGAGCAGAAGAGATTACGACATGATAAACTGTTTTAAAATTTTTAACAAGGTCATTGTAAAGTCATTGCTGACTACTCATGAATTTACTCCATCAATATTTCAGTGTTACATGAAATATTACAGCTGTAATGCAGTAACACAGGCGATGAAAGATACCGGGAAAGTACTGGGTCTTGATATCCCCTCTACACACTGGTGCTACTGGTCCCTGAAGGCATATTACAGGAACTTTTAAAATATCCTAAGAATATTATGTGCACAAGGTCAGTATAAAGTCACTTTTGATTAGAAATTAAAATATACAGGTCCCATAAGGGATAATGAAACCCACTCCACTTTCAGGGTAATATAATCCATGTTTAAAGTTCTTTTATGAGGCAGGTTAAAAAAAAAGAGAATGTTATTAACTGAACTCCATAAAAAAAACTCTCTGTTTATAGATGCAACTCGCTTTCTCTACTTCCATTATTGGCCTTTTTACTTCAACCCTACATTTATCTGACAGATGGAGTATAGATTCAACATGAAACAAGTTAATGCTGCTTTCAAGTAACACCCCGAATTGGAAATGTATTTCTTTTTGTCATATAGCAGCAGTAGTCTCAGAAAATACTGAGGCTAGTCATTCTTAACAAACACGCATGTTCTGGATTTAATATATTTTCTCAAAAGTAGAGTCTGATTAGTGAGATCCCAGAATCTGAAACATCCCAATAAATTGGGTTAAGTATTTCACCTATAAAGGTCGCGGCAGATGGCCGCCCCTCCCTGAGCCTGGTTCTGCCAGAGGTTTCTTCCTGTCGAAAGGGAGTTTTTCCTTCCCACTGTCGCCAAAGTGCTTGCTCATAGGGGGTCATATGATTGTTGGGTTTTTCTCTGTATC
>VUQG01044276.1:36569-64232 GCA_015106755.1 Etia nguti
TACAGCCCCCCCCCACACACACACACACACACACACACACACACACACACACACACACACACACACACACAACTACGTGGAGCTAGATGGTTATTGCGTACATTTATCTAAACTTTTTTTTTTTGCTCATATATAAATGCAGATGTAAAGATGTAAACATAAACACTCTAACAACTATGTCTATGCACATCCACCCTAGTGGACGCATAGTAGACTGTCTGGAGAATTTAAGGAAAAAAAATTCAATTGATCAAAATACTTTTTTTATATATTTTTGATGATTTTGCTTTATATGTATAAGCATAAACGTATTTAATCGTCACTGCAATGTTTAAATTTTACGCCACAACCGTTTTTAAAGCTTTTATTTTGAAAGTTACATCGGTCTATATCCAGATTCACTCTTTTTCTGAGTTGATGATTCAACAAGGAACTCTGCTCTGATTCAGCACTACCGCTGCCTTCAGGTGCCGTCGGAAATAATCCAGTTTTTGAGTTGAAGGCAGGTGGGAAAGGGGATGTTATTTTTATCTACCTACCGAGAAACGTCAGAAAGACTTGAAGAACCGGGGATAGACATGGAGGGAAAAATGAGCCAAAGAGCCTGAAATGTGTGCACATGAGAAACATTTTGGATGAGTATCTATGACTGCTCTTGATAAATTAACATTTTATTTAGGTCATGGAGTCATTTCCAAAAGGATTAGCTAGCCTCAGTCAATCTCAGTCTATAATTTTCATTTCAGATGTGAAAGGAATTTGCCGAGTGAAGAGAACATGATTGAAATAATTAAACACTTTTGCAGTAATTTTTAAAACTACACTTTTCTACATTGTTTTGAGAAGTGAACTGCACCTTAGTTCAATGCAGTTTATTCACACAATGCCAACCCACACAAGTCACCTCAAGATGCTTTATATTGCAAAGGAAATAATCATTACTCTTACATTACTACAGAGAAAACCCCAACAATCAGACAATCTGTAATGACCCTTTTAACAAGAACAGACTTCCAGTTGAACCATGCTCATCTATCTATCTATCTATCTATCTATCTATCTATCTATCTATCTATCTATCTATCTATCTATCTATCTATCTATCGTAGAGCATGTTTAATATGAGCATCTAAGTTTGAAATAATGAAATCCATACAGGTACAAGTAATCCTTGAGATAAAGGTTCAAGACTCTGAATGCTTTAAACGCTCAGCTGCAGACAATTTTTTCTACTCTTGGATCTGGCTATTAGCACAGAACCCCCACCCACTAATTGTTCAAACCTACTGTTTGTCAGGAACAGCCAGTCCTGACAAACAGACTGGGGGTTTTAACCAGTCAGTACTATCTGAAGGGATCAAAATACCCAGACAGCTTCTAAATTAATTGTATTTTGTGTGTGTGTGTGTGTGTGTGTGTGTGTGTGTGTGTGTGTGTCAGAGTGTGATTCACACAGGTTTTTCCAACTAGAAGAGCAAATCAGTGCTTGCAGAGGTCTTATTAGTCTGTAGGTAAATACTGAGGCATCTCTGATGTTTACACTCAGGACAGGAACAAAATGGAGACTCAAGCACACACAAATCGCTGACTGATTCTGTAAAACGGTTTGACCCCCTACCTTGTGGTGTGTTCAGGGTCACGTTGAGAAACTCATACAATCAGCATAGTTGTGTTAGTCCTGAAAAGCTGGAACATGCAGCACTTGTAAGTGCAGCATCTTTGAGCAGAAAGTAAACAGTGTGATATCTTACCAGCCTAAATCCACTTTTTGGATGATTAAACAAACAAACAAATCATGCTATCACTTCATTTTTCATTTTAATGACAGCAAAAACTTCCACACAGGCTGAACACATATTGTAGAATTTGATTTTAACCAGACAATCTTCTGTAGAATATGAAAACCTTTTAAAATTGAAAACCACAGAGAAGACGCCCATTTAAGCTTGTTGCTAACATGGATAATTGGAGCACTTTTCACTTAAAAGATCATTTCCTCTCACACTTTAATTTTCATATTAAATCTACTGAAAACAAACAACATAAGACAGCCCATGCATTAGCTTGCAAGAGCCTCATGGGACACAAAGACCATCACTGATAAATGCCATGCTGTAAGCAGCACTGATGCGTATGGCGTTTTTATGACACAGGCCCCATGGGTTCCTTTTTACACAGAACAGATTTCAAAGTAGTGTATTATTATTTACATCTTGCACACGTTTAAGGACATGGCTACAGATCTATTTCTGACCTCTGACAAACATTTAAGAATAAACCACAAGAACCTGTTTAAAATGTACAATGAGTTATAGGACAAATACAGCAAAACCGCATTCTCTAGTGTTTACTGAGAGCAATGCAGTGCAGGAGATTGGCACTTTATGTTGGGTGTGTGAAACCATTGAGTTTTACTATCCTGTATTACACTGTAGTAATTTTCTCTGTTGGTGACAGTTGATCTAAAATCCACAGTACACGTCAAAAGTGAATCAAAACTTGGTTATTTTTGTGTCACAGTAATGGGTTGATGATGACACAGTTCAATGTTACATGACTTCAGTTATCAAGCACACAGCAGGCTTCTGTGGTCAACAGGATTTTAAATTGCTCCCTGCTGTAACTATGCTCATCTTAAGCTCCAGTCTCTACTGAATAACAACAAAACCTTATATCCATCCATCCTTTTTCAGGGTCGCAGGGTGCTGGAGCCTATCCCAGCTGTCTTAGGGCGAGAGGCAGGGGACACCCTGGACAGGTCGCCAGTCTGTCGCAGGGCTAACACATAGAGACAGACAACCATTCGCACTCACATTCACTCTCGGATTCATACCTATGGGCAATTTAGAGTTTCCAATTAACCTATCCCCACTAACTGCATGTCTTTGGACTATGAGAGGAAGTCGGAGTACCCGGAGAGAACCCATGCAAACACAGGGAGAACATGCAAACTCGACCAGAGAAAGACCCCGGCCTCACGGTGGAATTGAACTCAGGACCTTCTTGCTGTGAGGCAACAGTGCTAACCACAGTGCCACCCAAAATTCAATGAGCAGTATCTACGGGAAAGAAGAGCTACAGTAGTAAGACAGTTATACATTCAACCAAGTGGTCTGTACAGAATTGGCAAGTTGACAAATTAAAATTGCTTTTAAAACACTACACAGGCACATTTAAGACGGCACTAGAGATTATTCTGTAATTGTGGGCTTGAAATTGTGATTTTAAAGATAACCTGATCAGATTCACTGGGTCAATTCTGGCCCCTGGGCCTTATGTTTGACATCCCTGACCTAGAGGACCCATCAGTACTCTGAGCACAAGGCAAATGGGTGAGTAATAAACCAGTTGCACCTGATGTAGAGTTCAAGATTATTCTTGATAAAAACAGTAGACCTGTTGGTTAATGTTTTATTTCTTCTAGCCAGATTTTGTTTATTTACAAGGCCTCATCTTCACCTATATTAAATCCCTAAAGTTAATGAAAGTTGAAGTTATGCCAAAGGTCTCTACATGCTAGAACAGAGGTTCCCAAAGTAGGGGGCACGCAGAGCCATTGCATGGGGGGGGCGGTATGAATTAAAAAAAAATAAAATAAAATAAAAAAAAATAAAAAGAGTGCTTGGACACTGCTAGCATAACGGAGAGGTTTTTGATGGGGCTCCCACACAAACGCAAAGCAGAAGATGAAGGATTGCCAAAGTTTCCAAACCAACTTCCTTCCAAGCCAAAGTAAATATGGTGAAGCATATCTTGCCTCTGGCTTCACCTGCACAAGTGCCAAGGTAGGTCTCCCCGGCAGAATTGGTTTTCCCTGCGTCGGGAGCACGCGCTGGGCTGTCCAAATCACGGACAAACAGTATTCCACTACTGGATTTTCAGTTCACGAACACTTTTTGTAACGACTAACTACTCCTGAGATTTTGGCGATGTTAGCTGTTTATACAGTAAAGTTACCATGGGATACAAATAATATCAGGCTGATCCTGCCACGATTTGTTACCGCTGTCCAAATCACGGACAAACAGTATCCCACAGCTGTTTATGTTTTTGAACCCATTTTGCACAGAGAGGCATTTTTTTAAAAAAAATGTATTGATAGCAATGCTGAATATTATTATATATGTAATAATAATATTACATATATTGTGTATATGTAAGCGTGTAAAAACTGAAGATAGTAAGATTAACAGTAGCAGTATTTTGTCTCTATCCGCCATTGTAGAATTCATCTCATGTAAACAATGACGTGGCGTGCCGTGAAGATTTTCTTGTAAAACAAAGGGGGGCCTCGCGAAAAAAGTTTGGGAACCACTGCTCTAGAAGCAAATGACCTCACCACTGGATAATGATGATAAGTACGTGTCCTTTGTTTTAACCCTTGTTTTATATTTTCTAAATACACCATTATTTTGTCTGTTGTCTCTTATCTATTGTTATTGGCTTTAGTAACATAGATGTTAATGTTAATTGCATTGCACTTGCAATTTTTTAGGTCACGTTTGTCTATAAAAATTAAAACTGCTAACACTTCCAGAATACTCCATTTGATATCTTATTAAAGGCAGATTCTATAAATACATATAATATGTAATAATTCCATCAATAGATTAGATATAAAGATGATTATTGTTTATTTTCCCAATAAATTATTGTAAGGATTACACAGAAATTACTCAAAAGCTGCACTTCCACTAGAGAAACACATCTACAGTCTTGAAAATGAAAGAACAAAAACCACAGTCCTGTACAGCTTCATGCTGCTATAAGCCAGCTAAAGCTCTTTATTCATTTTAAAAGACATTTAGGAGACATTCAGGAACAAGGAAGCTGTTTTAGCATTTTGTTGCTTCTTTCCAAACATGTAAATATCTCTGGGTCATGTACATTTTAAGGCACAAGATAAATTAAGAAGACACAGAAGTGAAACCGCTTTTCAGCCCATATGGAATAAAAGAGAAAACAAAAGTCCCATTCTCTCTAACAGCAAATGTAACACAAGTCCCAAAATACTTACATGTCATATACTATAGTTTACTTGTGAATTTCCCCCCTGCATACAGAATATTTATAATTATGTTGCATGAAACGCACAAAAAAAGAAAAAGAAAAAGAAAAGGAAAAAAGTAAGGGGCCACTTTCACCAGACACACAATACATGTAAAACCAGCATTTAGTTTTGTTATGTTACTTCCTAATGGGAGAAGACAAACCCGACCCCAGAGGCACAGGTTTCAAATCTGATGCTTTACAGACAAGACGGGAAACACAAAAAACATCAAGACATTAAAATGCAGTTAACATACATAAATGTAAAATACTTTGTCAATGCTTGATGTGAGCACAAGGCAAATATCCAGAAGTTATATTGTGAGAATCCAAGGTCAAACTACCCAACTTTCATCAACAGAAAATCTGCTGTTCTTTGGCTGCGTCGGGTCACATAAACAAAAGCTATGGTTGTTTTGTATTTTTTGCTGATATAAATCCCTTCAGATTGTGTGCTGTAAAGTCAAAACTGTATTTAAAAGGAAAAAGAAAAAGAAAAAACGCGGAAGATCATTTTCAACTCATCTCTCTGCACCTTCCTTCAGATGGCATTCAGAGTTAAGACTTAAGTGGATTCATAAATAAACTGTGAACAGCTGATGCTAGTGGAAATATGAATGCTACTGCAACGACAACGAAACCTGCTCCGAGTGTTACAAATAAAAGTTTAAAAGAAACATTTGTTTCACTGAAGAAAATCATGGTGCCAAATATTGTTAAAGCCACTATGTGTAGATGCCTTCCAATTTGTAATCCCTGCGAAATCGGGTGACGTAAACGAACACCAGCCAAAACATTTGTTGCAAAAAACTGGAATTAGCTGCTAATACATAATTTCAGTTAAAGAAGAGAAATTAAGAGCATCAGTGAAGTGAGAATGATGGATTACTTTATTATATCAATGCAGGAAAAACAAGACTTTTACTGCTTTTTACCAATACATATAACAGGAAGTTAACAGGGGACAATAATAAATTAATAAGAAATAAAAAAAATCCCAGGGCTAACATTGGCTTCTTCTCAATCCAGACAATTATATAATTTAAGGGTTCCTCATAGATTTTTTTTTATTTTTCTCTATAATGTTAGGCCTCTACTATAAAATGTAAAGAAAAGTTTAAAAAACCAAAACTGATTGCCAGCGTGTCTTTTCCCCATACGACCACACAACACTTTACACATTTACACATAGTGGCTTTAGACACATGGAGGATGAGTGGGTGATCCTTAAAATACTTCTGTTAAAATACAATTTTATGATGGAATAGTAACACATTTTGAGAAAAACAAAAACCCATAAAACTTAAAACCAGCAGCTGTCGAGATGAGTTAGCTTAGTTTAGCTTAGCTTTCTGATGAGCCTCCCTCTGCAACCAAAACATCTAAAACTTTTGAAACATGAGTTGTTAATTAGGTTTACTGATGTTCAGCTATCACTTATAATTTAAAAAAAGGATCCTCTTAGTGGCCTTTAGTCCCATCACACAACTTTGCCATAAATAATTATTTTAGCCAGCTGTTAATTAGTTTATTAATAAGGTTACTTATTTCAAAACAATAAATTCTCTGTAAGGAAAGATAACATATATAAAATAGCACCTTATGGTACAATAAAAGATAATTTTGAGGTCATCTGGACAATTCCCATTCCCAGGGTGTCGAATAATGCCAGACCACCGATGTATCGGGTATGCATGGAGACATTTGGCATCTGTGCAGTGACACAACAGCCGTGGCCAATAGTGAGAGTAAAATAGGTCTCACTCTTCACTTTTTACAAATAGTTAACTTGGTTTTGTTCAGAATTTTTTATGTCCAGGTTTAATGGGCAAACCTGTAGTTGTGGTGACTAAACGTAACCCAAACAGTGAGGGAAGAAATCCAAAACAAACTCACACACAGATACAAACTTTATTGCTAAACTAAGCTAAGCTAGGCTAGGCTAAGCTAAGCTAAGCTAAACATCTTCTTACAGAGACCTGTTAGTGAAATGTTTTCATCAAAATGTTGAACTATTCCATGAACTTTCAACACTATTTTTTTTACCACCTTTTATTGTTTAAAAAAATGTACTTGTCTTTAAATGAATTTTGGCGATGTTTGCACCGAGTAAGTATGATCATCAACAGATTAAAAAAACAAACAAACAAAAAAAACGTGCAAATATTCATATTTAGTTTTTAAAAAACAAACAAGTAACACTTAATAATGGCCTTATTTCAATGTAAACCCAGAAACGTGTCAGCAAATGAAACAACACATGTGTGTGCATATCGTTATTTTTGCTTGGGTTTTGCACACACACACACACACACACACACACACACACGTTATTACGATGAAATAAAGCCAGTGTATTGCTGTGTTACTCAAAACTCCACATGCGCTAAATAATAAAAATACTCGTCTCTTTGGTGCGACTCTGTCCAGAATGTTTTTGCATTTAAAAAATAAAAATTAAACCAAATAAAATAAAATTATAAACAATCATTTGGCCAAGTAAGACACCACGACTCCTTCTCACTTCTACAATACACCCCTGTACTCTGATTTGTCCAGCATCACTGTACATTATTTACACACTTGTACACGTCATTCTATATGGTAAGACAACAAAAAACAGTCACTTCTCTAAATATAGAATATAGGTTTCCATAGCACTACACAATGTAGTATAGTTCTCTACATGTATATACTCCCTTTAGCCAATCACTCACTTCTTAAAGGGAAGGTTTGCCTTGCGACTGATGTGATTAAATGAGTGTCAAAAGCTGCTTTTCTTAATCAGTTTGTTTCTTACAGTTAGAAATAATGAGAATGATAAAAAAAACACATCGTACTGTAGAGATGGAAGTGTGGTGATATGATGATGATACTAATGGCGACTTAAAGTTGGTTGGACTTGGCCAGGCCATCTGAGCTCAGCTCATACCTGCAGGAGGAAAAAGTAGTTTAGAGTTTGCTTCATAATGCACGAAATCTGGCTTTTTGCAACCTTTAACATGACATCGCTTTCATTCATCTCCACTGAAAGCCATTTGCCCTTTCTCTAACTGTTGTCCTTATACCAGTGATTTATAAACTACTGATGGATGTTTACTGTCATACTGGAACGTTTCGCCTCAGGTCTGTGCCTTTTTTTACAAAACTTCAGGTTCAGTGTTGATCCTTGAGAACTAAGTCTTTGCTAACTAGTGATGGATGAGCAACCGTGGCCATTCTGTCCTACAAATAAGCCTAGAGGCATGTATTTGTATTCCAGCGTATTGTAGTGTCTTTATACAATACACACTTTTGCCCATGGGTGCAAAGGTTAGGACAGGTTTCCAAATTTTAGCTAGTTAATATTCAGTTAACAGAATATGACTACATAACCAGGTAACCAGAAATCTGGAACTTTTCCCTGAACTTGTTCTTGTTGTCTACAAAAAGAATTTTAAAAATGCTTCTAACAAACTAAACTGACTTTAGACAATAGCCCATTGGCAAAGCCAATAGCCTCTAAACAGTGTGCACAAAAATGACTGGCCAATACAACTTTAAAAAACAAACAAAAAAAACCTAAATAAATGCAAAACAGAAAAGTTCTAGTAGAGAGAAGCTCATCTCTGGCCAAATTTTTTTATATTCACACAACGTGTGTTTCTAGGTAAGGCTAGCTCTAATCTAAGCTATTGATGCATTCACAATATGAACTTCAAAAAATATAATCTAACAACTTAAAGATAAAAATAACTTAATGATAAATCTACTCCATCAAAAAATATATAAAAGCAAACTTACATTTGAACTCATTATTTTCCGAGCCATGCTATGAGTTCAGTATGACATAATAAAAGTGAACTGTATTTGTTTTAAATAGATTTTAATGTGAGATGAATGACTAACCATTGTGTCCAACCCTTGGAGATTTGATCATGAGTCAACTCCACCAGAACCTGATTTAAAAAACAAAACAAAACAAAAAAACTGTGAAAATAATGCACTTCATAGAAATATGACACTAGAAGCAGAAACAACAGCAATACTTGAACTTTTAGACAAAGTCTAACAAAACGAGGCTTCTCTCAAAACCAGCAAAATTTCCACTCCTACGGCTTTATTTTGTAAAAGAAATGCTTTTCAGTTACACATAAATACAGACAATAAATAAAAGACGTCTGCACCTTTCCAAGAAGGCCTTTGTGTTTGGAGAGCAGACCTCCACCGTTCTTCACGGCAACATCTAGAGTCCGCCTGTGCAGCTCCACAAGGGAGACGCTGAACTCAAACCTAAACAGGCAGATGGCACAGTGAGTTTTTATGAGCTTTGCTCTGCTTATTAAATGGCTGAGAAAAAAAAAAAAAGTGAGACGGGTGGACTCACGTCAGATCGTAGACCGGGTTGAGGTTTTTCTTCACTGTGGGTGTTTTCCTCCGACCTGACCTCCGTTTGTCAGGAAGCAGGTAGAGCCGGACGTAAGGATCCGAGCCATGATCAGTGAAAGCTATGAGGTTTCTGTGGAAGTCAACAAAGGGTAAGAGTCAAAACAGTAATGTGTCTGAGGAAGAAAGTCCCATTTTTGTTTAATTACCTGCAGCTGTGAACAGCTACGATGAGTTTGTTTCTCTGGGAGCTGTGTCTGATCGTCAGCTGGATCTCCCCCAGGGGGAAATGACTGGGGCCTGAACCACTATGAAGACAGGAAATACATCAAATGTAATGGCCTTTTAGGCTGGTTGTTGCACACTATCAAAACACACTTATACACCAACCAAACAGCTACCTTTGTAATTCTACAGAGATTGTTCAACATGTCCTTAAATCATGATAAGATGATGTAAAAAATATTAGGAACTATTGATAAAGATTGATAGATACTTGTGAAGCTGCTCGAGTCTTTGCTGCAGCTCCTGAGCAGCGTAAGGGTTGGAGATGTCTGAAGCGATGCTGGGAGTTGGCTCCTTGCCACTGGCCAGGTACTGCTGGGAGCCCGAGATGGCCAGGTTTGAGGTGCTTCTCCCCGTCTCCGCCAAGCTCTTCCCTCCTCCGCCTGCACTGCCGTCCTGCCCAAAGTCCATGCTTCGCTGGGTTCTCACAGTCTCCTTAGCTTCTTTCTGCCTGTTCAGTACATCCTGGGCTGACACAGAGGATGATCTGGGAATGTCTGAGGTAGAGGTGGAGGGCTTGGACAATTCTGAGGAGATAGAGGGCCATGGGGTCGAGTTGGAGGACTCGGATTTGCGGACCTGCACCGAGGACGGGGTGGAATTTGAAGCTGTTGAAGTGTCCTTATCCAGACTCAACACCTGAAATCATCAGGAAACGGAGAACAATAATTATTTTTACGTTTCTTAATGGCACAAAAACCAACAAAAAAAAACCCAGGAAAGGCATTTCTATATTTTTTCAGTTTGAGAAAGAGTTTCAGTTCTAGGAAAAAGTTAGTCAGTGGATCTTTATGTCAGTTTGCCTACAAATAACATTTCAACGCAGACATGCTCTGTGGCATGTTTGGTTTCTGTAAACTTAATCACAAAAGAAAAGCACCATACAGACCGTTTTCCACTCTGGGAGAAACCAGGTGGTTAACTAGTTTTAATATTAATGATGTAAAAATGTCCTTTAAAGTTATGAAATTGATCACCTGGAGCTGGATAATGTTACTGCTGCCTTACATACTTTACTGACGGACAGTCTCAAATCGTCTGTTCTGTTTAGTTAAGCAGTACTGTTAGCATTCACTCGAGAACTGCTGATAAGCTTTCCTATGAGAAGGTAAACAGAGGCCTGTGCAGGCACTGCCTACTGTTCTGCAGAAACTGTGCTGAAATTCAAAATCATTACTCATACATAGTTTTTAAAATGATTATCCAGAAAAGGTCAAAATGTCATTAACAATAACTCTTTATAAATAAGTGATGCAGAAGCAAGACACATAATGTGAAAATACTCACTGAATTTGATTCATTGGATTACATAAGGTCAAGAGTTTGCATTGTTGATTTTTCACAGAAGCCATGCGATGCATCTTCATACTAATGGAGCAGTATGTACCGAGACTCTCCCCTAGCCTATCATCACATGACTTTCTTTAACAGAATCTATAGAAACCCAAAATCTCAAGTCACAGGGTGGGATTTGAATCGTCTTTGACGAGCTTTATGGCTTCAAAGTTAAGTGGCCTGGATCATTTTAGATTTGAAAACATCACCCTTAAGGAAAAAAAAATTGCTACTCCTTTACCCGCAGAGCCATCTTGATCTTGAGGGTACAGCTCGGCCCAGAGTTCCTCAGAGGGAACCTCTGGTTCAACGTCATCTCCTCTGCCTCCAGCAGGCGAGTCAGGGGCAGTGTTAATGTCCCCAATGAACAATCGTGCTTCTCATCCTTCACCTGAAATATAAAGTGTGACGATTCACACAGTTCATACAGTCCATTTTATAAGCATTTAACTGTTTATAAAATCCACTGAATGTCTTCATACCTCAACCTCCAACTCTTGGACTTTGGGATTGTGGATGGGGAAGGTGAAGGTTTCCTCCCACAACGGTTCATGAGTCTTATATTTGGTCTGGAAACAGACAGAAAGGAAGAGAAGAAGAAAATATTAAGCCAAGATGGATCATACATTCGAAGTCAAGAAGCAAGTGTACAGGCACAGGTAAGTTCTTCTGAAAATACAGGCTCACGTGCTCTGGACCAATCACAGCCTGAACATACATTTATTAAAGCTTTGATTCAATTCGTTTATGAGCCTTTTATGTACAAAAATAGCTGTCCTTTTCATAATTGGCATCTTGGGAAATTAATAAATCAACCACAGTTAGCACAAATGAGGATTTTACGTGCTCTCACCTTACTCTCGTAGGACTTGTGTCCCACTCTGAACTGGACAAACGGGCTGGGATCACTGGTCACCTTCTTACCAGACTGCAGCAGGAAAAAACACACAGGTTTTGCAAACCAGTAATAATATTGGACTGGGTATGCTAGCATTATATATTACCAGAGTGAATGTTTCTTTGGAGTTCAGTTTGAAACAAAAGGAGTGACACTGTACTCCACTAAATAAATTAAATACTATCTCACACAGTGTCATTTTGTGACCTTTCAAGAAAGGAATTAAAGAAAAAAACAGGACATCAGGTAAAAGTGCCCAGAACCAGTTAGTGTAGAAACCAAACCAGATCAATGCAAAAGAAAAGACCAGAATCAAAAAAAGTTTAAAATGTAGCTCAGACAACAACGCTGTTACTGACAGCACACGCTGTTAGAATCGGTTTTAGTCAACGAACATGATGAGAGGGGTTTGTTAATGAGTTTTAAAAAACAGGAAACATGATCAGCTGTGAAGTTGCTCTGGATGCTACAGCAGCACTTCCTAATGCGAACATGACCTAACGAGTTTTAATACAACTATCCAGGTTTTTAGATGCTCTGTTATTATTTAGTCTGCTAAAAGCAAGAAAAGCAACATTAAAAATATTCACAAGAAGCATGTCTTTGCTGAAAATCCCCACAAACCTCTTTGCAAATGGCTTCAAACAGGAACTATTTTCTTCTGGCGAAAGTAGTTCCAGTGAAAGCTCTTAATAGTGAGGTCTGTGAACCATCACAACAGACATGTTAGTCTCACTGTAAATATTTTAAGTGCAATTCTTGGAGCTTGGTTGACCATTTCAAATACACTCCCTGACTGTTTAAGGTTGCCACAACTTTCCCTAAAAGTTGTCTTGAGTGTCTAGATCAGTAATAGTATCCACAGAATTGGTAAAAGGTATCGCCACAAATAAGGACTTCTTTTTCAGCCAGTGATCAGAAACTGAATTCTTTATTTGTTCAGCTGTGACTTCTTTAGAAGAACTACAAAATAACCATCAACAGCAAAACTTGTAGCAACAGGAAATTGAGAAACAAATTCAGACTACTAAGATCAGTATTTTAAGTTTTCTACTTTTTTCCCTGAATGTGCTTAACTACTGCATATACTGCAGGGCCAAAGGTATGCGGACACCTTTGTCTTCACAGTTTCAGCAGTAATCCCAGTAGAGCAGCTTTGCCCCATCTCCCTATTCTCAGGTCCCTTCCTGTTAAAAGGGAGTTTTTCCTTCCCGCTGTCACCAAGTGGTTGTTCATCTGATTACTGAGGTTTTGTCTCCTAAACCAGGTGCCTTGAGGCACCTGGTTTACAATTCTCTCACGGTGAATAGCCATTATGCTGCGTCTGCAAGCCACTCTGTAACCCACCTCATCTCCAGCTTCTTTATTTCTTACATTTCATTGTCAAATTGGTGTGGGTGAGGGGATCTTGCTGCTCGTGTCCCTGCCTTTATCGTTTCCAAATATGAGGGTAGAAATGCCCAGAGGTTCCAGAACAGAGCCACACGCCCATTCGAAATGACCGCAGGTAATATAACAATGCTATTTTGTCTAACGTGAGCCTTAAGCATATGATGTTTTAGACAGCGCTCTTTAACTTAATGGCAGCATTAATTTTTTCCCTTGTTCAGCATAACACTGCCCTCAACCTTAAAGCTACATACATAAAAATATCTACAACATCTACAGTCGAAGCAACCATTTCTGTAACTTTCCAAAACAGACACTACAACATCCACTGACCAGCTGTCAAGCTCTTTTGTTTATTTCACAACAATTAAGACACTTTTCTCAAACAAAACATTGGAGTCCACATACTTTTGGTCATACTGTGCATAAACATTACTGTATTTCCTTTATATTATTTCCCCTCAGTGTCTGATCGGGATGGGTGTGCTTGGTTGCCGTGGCATTACCTTGATGGCCTTACTGACCGAGCCCTTCCTCAGCCCCGCTTGGTTGAACTCTAACGGATTGCGCTTTGATTTTCCCACAGGGACAAGGAAGGAGAGAGCAAACAACACCACACAGACACACCACCAGGTTATTTGGGAAAAGAGGAGCATGCCGGGAGGACGTGGAGGAAGGATTGGTGTCAGCACACCAACACCATCGGCATCACCAGATGTATCGGGATGCACCGCACAGTGACACAGACAGAGAGACAACATGGATGATCACATGGTTAGTGTTATTCCCCAATTAAACCGTGACATGAGGTTAAAACTAGAGCTCAACCAACGGCTAATTCAGGCTGACGTACACCGATGAATGAAAACATTTTATGTCATTAACCACATTGATATAATATTACTTTCAGACACTATTAAATAGTTTGGATATTAAAAGTTTTTTTCTGTTTTAATGAAATAATGTGGATTCTAAAAGATGTTTAGATATCTATAATTCACTTATTATGCCAAAATATCAGCCAAAACACATTGATTGGACTCTAGTGAAAATACCACAGCATTAGATAAGAGTCAGTGGATAAAATGGACAAGAAAATACATGGATGTCAGAGAAAAATGAAAGTCAGATGATTTGTGATATGGTAATGATTGGGGAACATATATAAAGATTTCTAAATGGAATGAAAACCAATGATATTAAGACCATGGACAGCAAACCCAATGCAAAGTGTTTCAGTGTTGAGCAAGAACATAGAATGGAGTGAAATGGCAACAAAACAGAATGTAGCATCCTTGTTATTTAACTTTCAACTACATCAAAGATAAAAAAAACAATACTTTTAGAAAGAAGAAGTATTGTTGAGGAAAAGGAAGGGTAGCTGTACATGCGACTGTAAAGTTGAGTATCAACAGGGTATCAATAAACATCATGTTGATGGCTCATTTACGCTCTGGGTGGGCTTTCGTGCATCAGGTTTTGGGAATTAGTGAGAGACTTTAACAGCCCAACCATGGACAGAATTATATTACGCCCTGGGATGAGATTGGGTTAGAAATATGAAGGTTCAGTAGGAATCAAATGGCTTTGATGTAACTGTACAAAACCTCATCAAGTCAGCACTGATCCAGCACAGAAAATGGGCTGAAAAACTCACTTGTTTCCACATCGTGGCCTCATGATGAGATGAGAAGAAAGACTTTTAAGGAATTCACAGACTTGTTGACAATCAAGTGGTTTGAGTTTGTCTGGCATTTAACTAACAGATGACTTTCCATAGATATACACATGCTGATACCTTACTGGTCCCTCTTATAAAACCTGGTTATTGTTGAGTTTTGTTTGTACGGAATAACTGTTTGAGAAGTATAGATTTGAAGAGTAAAAACATTGTAGATACTTGATATCAAGGAGAGATAACCTATGATCATTGAAGTTTATCCTCTCAGATCTTTTATACCTTATTCTATAATTAACCATTTCTTCCAATGAGGTCCGTTACTGTCTATAAAAATTTGATAAATGACGCCTCACAGATTCTGATAGGAGGCCCCTGAGGAAAACCCTTGAGGTCAAGTCAATAGTTAGATGAATGAGGTCATTCAGGTAAAGGCTACTCTGAGTGCGCCTTCTTCAGATCTCCCCAAAATACTCAGACCTCACAAAACTGACTGACCCAAAATAAAAATCGTTTACAGCCACGCCTATACATTGTACTGATGGGTCAACATGGCTGCCATATTGGTACAGGGAAAATCCAACAAAACCCATAAATGTTTTAATTTCCCTGATATTTACTTAAGAGAAGCTTTACTTGCTGTGTCCGCCCCCCCCAAACTGAATTCAGCAGGAACATATGAACAGAAGCTTCTCACATTTCACATTATCATTCCTTGAAAAGAGACATGCCACAGCAGTGGTATCTTCATGTATATATGTATGCCTACTATAAATTAAATGCTATCTTGGCATTTACCATCAAATGGTCTGTGCATTACTTTAAAAATAATCACACTGAGGTCAGAGGCCAGAGCTTTTGTTGAGCTCTGGCCTCTGGTATCAGAGATGAAGTGAGTGGGCACATGGGAAGGGGAAAACCTGAACACACAATGGGCTTAAACAGGAAGGATGGAGGGAAGCAATCCACAGAGAATTCACCCTCCCTAATCTAAAAATCTCACAATGGTCAAAATGCATGCCTTCCTCCTTACAAACTTCAAAACAACTGAGACCAGTAACTTTGCCCCTGTTTTGTTTTGGACTAAATCAAGTCTATGAAGGCTAAAATGAACTCAAACATTTGATGTCTCTGTACAGATTAAGACTACATCTGAATATAAAACTAACAAAAAGATAAATTGATGATGTGTTCGAGAAGACAACATCGAAATGGTTCAAACTATTTTCTGTTTACTTTTTATGCTGTCTCATTGCAGAACACAGAGTAAGACTGAATAGCTTTTAACAGTATCCATGGAGCAGTATTGATTTGTTTACCCTTTTACAGTAAAACTCAATTGCTCTGATAAAACAGAATCTGTGCCGGCAGCCAAACAGAAAAACATCAACATGGCTTATTTCTTAGGAGGAAATGAGCCGTTGATACAGTGAATTAGCTGCGGTGAAGAGAACATGAAACTTGATTAGTAGAAACAATGTACCATAAGTCTACTCATTCTGCGAGACCAATAATATCTTGTAATACACAATAATAGTGGAGGAGGGATGCTTTTGACAGGCCTTAAATGTAAACCATCATTGTGGTTTTGATTATCTGCTGGCCAAACCTTTTTCTCATGTTACTCTTTGGAATCAGTCAAACCAATCAACAACAATTTAACAAACAATAATTAGGGAATCTAACCCATGCACACATAGGGATCCATGCTCATAGGGCAATCTTTTCTTCTTTTAAACAAACAAACAAGGAAGCTCTCTAATCATGCCATTCTCACACTGCAGGATGCAGAAAACTGCCAACGGACTCACAAATAAGCTCCGATAGAGAGAAGCCGTGTTTTCGCAAAACACGAGGCCCGCCGCGCGCCTCTCTTTTAAGTAGCCAGAGCCCAAGTTCCCCTCGAAGACACTCTTCAGAGGGAAGAGACGGTGAGGAAGAGAGAGGAAAAGCAGAGAAGAGGAGGCTGAAAAGAGGAAGGTCTGTGCTACAGAAATCAGAAACTAACAGTTCTTAACAGAGTTCACTTTTTACCACAAACACAACTGTTTCCACTGTACAGGGAATTTGAAATGGTATTCTCTGTGTAGGAAGACAAAGTAAAAGTAAAAATAACCACATTAAGAAAATATGGTGAATATATTTAGAATATAAAATGTAATTTAATTTAATCTTTTTTAATGGAGATGTGCAGTAAAGACTGCATGTTATAAACCATTCATCTCAAACTCCTTGCTAAGCTTTGGAGATGAAGTCAGTACTGAGCAGCACTTCTGGTCTTCTGACTTAAAGACAATTTTTCTCTTCCAAAGTACTTTTTAATCTTCAGCCCTGTACCTGATAACTTTTCAGAGCTTGATTTTTACTTGTATGTTCGCAAAAGATATGAAAAGCCAAAAGTTACAAATGTAAATAAAATAAATGTAGAATTATTATGACAGATGTTACTTCACATTTGACAGTCAGGTACTTAAGGCGAGAGAAGAACAAGAAAGAAGTTCAGAAAGCAGAAAAGCAAGAGACCGAAGTGATACAGGCAAAATTAAAAATAAAACTGATCTCCAAGACTGCAGAAAAAACAAAATCGCAGTGAAGAACTAAAAGCTCAGCAATATTTCCTGCAAACAGTGGTTCATTGAGCTTCAACACACTTAGATCAATGAACAGAGCAGCTATATCAACATAATCATCCTCGTCTTTAAGCTCAATACATTAGGGTTTTACATACATATATACATTTGGGTTTTAATTTCTGTTTCCTCTCCTGGAAAAAAAAAAAAAAAGACGTCGCCTCACCGGAAGGTTTCTGGCCGAATCCAGGAAGACAATGAGCACCGCAGACGAGAGGCCGTCACTGGCTTGACTGCGATCTGCTCTGATGCTCGACAGCACCTGTGAGGAAAAACACATAAATAGGCTCAGGCAGAGTTAAGGTTCCAACAAGGCAAGACAACATCTTACATAGTGAGTTTAAAAATGTAAATGGAGTGCTGGATTTAAGCTCTGTCTGGTGACTGTACCTGGCCCAGCTTTTCAGGGGTGGACAACAGAGACAGCCACTCCAGTTTGAGGTGTAGCTTCCCTGAAGCCACATCTTCCAATGGAAACCACTGAAGTGAAGAAAAGTTTTTGTTAATTCTCAAACTAGAACAAACTTCTAACAAATGAAGCAGATGGAAAAATAAAGGTAAAATCCAGGTTTTTGTCTTTTCTTCATTAATATTTATCATAAACATTTTTTGAACTATCTATAATTTATTCAGCTCGTAAGAAGACAAACTAGGGTCTAGCAAAATTGTAATTTCCTTTAAATAGAGACACACAATTTAACTTTTTCTCCCATGGTTGTTTATTTATCAACAGCAAATATCATCACTCATTTACTTTTTATTGAATTATTTAAAATGATGCAAGTTATAAAAATAAGGCTTAATTAAAAAAAATGGTGTAACTTAAATTTACTACTTCAATCTATTTGTTTGCCATCACTACGTTTGATTGGCTATTGTGATGTCAGATAATGCAAAGCAAACAAAGGCAAAACAAATGACATCATATGCCTGTCCATCAGGGTCCTACTGAAGCTTACAAAAACATAATTTT
Organism: Etia nguti; assembly: GCA_015106755.1. Taxonomy (NCBI): domain Eukaryota; kingdom Metazoa; phylum Chordata; class Actinopteri; order Cichliformes; family Cichlidae; genus Etia; species Etia nguti. The sequence continues at coordinate 55,172 of VUQG01044276.1, forward strand.
ATTACAAAGTGCAAAAGAAAAACTTGTATGTGCAGCAACGAGCAAACAGCATCAAAGTATAATGTGATAAGTGAATAAAATTGCTAACTGGATCATTAAACGACTGAAATGTTAGCAGCATGCTAACAGCATGGAGCGCAGCACACACCTCATCGACCTTCCGTTCCTTCTGGAGCTCGGTCACGTCGATTACAAGACTGGAAAAACAAGTTATGAAGAATTTAAATACACATAAAATTTAAAATCCCCGTGTAATATCCTCAAATGTCCTATTTTCCCAACCCCCAGTCCTAAATAATAACAGCACTTCACATTTATCAAAGATTGTCTGGGTGTTTGGAATTTTCGCAGTGGAAAAAAAAAAAAGAATTAGTTATAAATATAAGCTGCTGATGAAGTTTCCTTATTTTTGCCTTCTGTTGATTAAATTTTCACAGAGGGTTTCAGAATGACGCTGACTCATCACAGCACACGACAGACTGTGTCGTGACGCTGCGCAATAATGAAGTCTGGTGGGAAATGAAATTCAGACACGCAGCGCTGCTTTCATTAAACGCCACCAAGGATTCGGCTTGAAAGCTGCGAGTGCTTTCGGAGGCCTCGTCCTTTGATGAAAACCAGCTACGAATCATCACATCAAATGGCAAACAGTGAAAATGTGTGAGAAAAACGCTGAATTGTCCAACACAGGAAAGTTTTCTTTAAATATGAATTGCGTCTTTCAATTTATAAAGCCAGTCATCAACTTAATACCGAAGTTAAAAAAAGCTGAAAACGTCTAAACATTATGCTTTCTCCAAGCCAAGGTGACATCCTCAAAAATAACACATATACTTTAAAAAATACAAAAAAGCTACAAAAACAGAAAAAAAGCAGCGCAGTTTTAATTTTTTTAGCCACTAAAGGAGAATTTCTTTTTCCATCTCGCTTGATAGATGAATAATTATTTAACCATCACGTAATTAGAAAAGGAAAACAATAAGTTCAGGATGACAGCTGAAAATCACTGTCATATTAAAACAACAGTCTTCTGTAACTCAGCTAAAATCCAGCCTAAGAAGCAGCGTTACCTTCCCAGAAAGTCGTCCTGATCAGGGTCTTCATCGAACAGTTCAATCTCCATACTGCTTCCTGAGTGATCATACACCAAGGCCTGAAAATAAACAAACTGGCATTACTACATACTGCACACACAGTACACACACACACGCACAAATGAGAAGGCGTGGCTGGAAACACATTGACTTTGAGTTTGTACTGAGCAGGTCTGCTGCTGGTGCTAGATAAAAACAATAGATTACATCCAGTTAGATGAAGTTACTCATTTCCAACTGCCAGGAGAAACATCTTGCTCATTCACCTCTTTCAACAAAGGGAAGGGAACAGATAAATAAAATATGTTTTGGTGGCTCACAAATCAAACCAGATGAACATGATAAATATCTAAATCCCATCCTAACAAAACAAAAACTCATGGACAGATTTATCTTTGGTCTCTTTTTTGGACTTTTGATCAAAATATTAAAGCGCAGAACAAAAAAAACAACTCATCACTTAGTCTTGATTTTTTAGTTTCTTTAAAATCTAAAAAATAAATATTAAATCTTGTCACTACGTGTTACGTGTTTGTGTATTTTAATGGTGCAGTTCGGGCCGCATGACATGCAAAATACAGTAAAAAAACCAGCTTTCTTAGCCAAAAATGTGCACCCATTATATTACCTTTGTTAATCAAAAACTCAACTGAATCAGGAGATTGGAAAAACCCTCTATATGAAATACTGTTATATATTTCAATAACCCTACAAAGGAAGAACGATGGGCAATACTACACTCTAATCTTGTCACCAGTGACTCTGTGCAACGTCCTATCAAGCTTACCTCATAAACTTCGTTCCACTTTGGGTTTACGGTCTCGTGGATGACTTTGCTCTGAAAGAGATCCGTCCCAATCTTGATGACTCCGTACGGATCCGACTTCCCTTTGACCAGCCCTCCCAGGAACTTGTCCTTACGCAGCAGTTCCTGAGCCTCGATGAAGTGGATTCTCAGGACGCCCTGAGGAGACAGAAAGATTATTATCAGAGCTTTTGAGGGCATCCGCCCGGCCATTGAGAAAATCATCAAAATCATTTAAATTATAGATTCATTTACCTATTTAATTTATTTAAATTTATAGTTTTTAACAGCTATAATTTCCTGGCTGCATTTGTGTTACCTTGGGAATGGGAAAGCGAAGTCTAGCCATCTGGGCCTCTGACACTAGCGGGATGTCGATGCGATTTGGCAGCACCAGGTAGCTGTAGATGATGTCCTGCAGTAGATTGTCACATAACCCACTGACAGAGCGATGGACAGGTGGAGAGAAGGAGAGAAGGAGGAGGGGAAGATGAAGAACAAATGTAAGAAATCATTAAAACTGATGTTATATTGTGCAAAGCGAGGCCCTGTGCATACTTAAGTGTGCTCAGGCATGCTTCTCGCTGGTTCCAGAAAAGCATTTATTTAAATCCCACCTGTTGTTTATTCACAGTGACACGGGATACAGATTCAGTACTGTGGTATGTCTAAGTATATGTGACGGAGTCAGGTGACCATATAGTTAGTCACATATCTGAGCCACACCCACAAGAAGCACATGACACACTGACTTATAAATAACATAAATTCTGAACGATGCATGGAAATAACCCTCAGATTCAAAATTTGGACCCAAACTGACAAAAAAGCTAATAAATAAATAAAAGACAAACAACCATCTTTCCTGTACAGCATAAACACTGCTTTTATTTGCAGTTGGGAGCAGGAATTGTGAGGTTCTTACGGTTCTAATGTGCAGGAACATTTATTTTCAGCTTATTACCTACAGTACAGTAAGTACTAAAGACCTGAAAATGACCAGAAGCAAGCAGAGAGAAAGCCTCAGCCTTCTGAATGAGGTGTAACTGCTTGACAGGGACTATTTATTTGGTGGCAACTACCTCCAGGTAAAGCTGTTCTATGACAGGAGTAATCAAGACACTGTTTCACGGAGGAATCATGTTCTTATTGAATTTCTGAATAGTAAAAGCTCAATCATCTCCTCTCTATTACGCCAAAATGATCTCTGTTTGGCAGCAAACTAAATACTGTGTATGGATTATCCTTTGATATTTGACCTCTTTTCCTCTAGGTGGCAGCAGCATCCTGTATAAGAACAGCGTCAGCTGCTTTCGAAGGAATGACTTAAGCCTCTGGAGCAGCTGATTCTGGGTCAGCTTTACTCTGGGATTTCACATCAGCGCAAACTTGATTTTAGTGTCGACACGTCGATTCCTGAGCTGCTTGCTTAACTACATAACTGCCTACAGATGAGATTAAGTGGTAATTCTGCTGCCAGGCCCATGCTTAAAACACTCAATGAGGTTTCAACACATCCCATCAACCCTATAAAAGGAGCTCGGTTTGGTATTAGACTGAACATTGTGTGCGTGTGTGTGTGTGTGTGCGTGTGTGGGTATGTGTGGCATTAATGCTACTATTCAAAAAGGAAGCAGCTAGGGGTGACCTCAGGTTTTCCTACTGTTTTGGGGCTAAATGCAAATACTCAGTGAGGAAATATGAGTGCCCTCACGCACAGGAAGAGGTGGGTGGGGCTATCGCAGGTCTGTAGCTCGATCACCACACACAGACACACACACACACACACAAACAGACACACACACACACACACACTTTCTTTGAACTTGCTGAACAAGGATAGCTACATTTCACAGGGTGGAGTTATTTGGAAACCACAGAGTGTTTCTCTGCTGACAACAAATAGTAAACCACCAGCCAGCAGCAACACGCCAATGAAGGAGTAGCAACACAGCTAGCAGTGTGCTAACAGCAGTCAGGGCAGGGAGTTGTTGCTCTGATAAGGGTTTTAAATGAAGCAAACTTCAAGAACCTAAAAGTCCGTGGGAAAAAATCACCACTTTGGTGCAGACTGACATCCCAACAACAACAACAACAACAACTGGATGGACTTTTATAAAGATCGGGCTCTCTGAAGCACACTGTGAGGCACTCTCACGCCTCTAACACTGTGACAAAAAGTGCTGCACCAGTATCAAATCATCAAGAGCATAAAGGCTCCTAACAGCCCTTTATATACACTTTACTGTACACTTACTCACGTTTAATAGCACAGTGATGTTAAAAGACAACACTATCGGACAAGAGCAAGAGCCTGGAAGACGTACTATCAGAAGATGCTTTAAACGCCGTCTAGCAAACACAGCCTTTTGCACTCACAATCACACACCACAATGTTAGCGTGAGACAGTTAGTGCTCAGGTCTTAGGGTCTGGACTGGACTCTGGTGTCCGTTTCTCTGCCAACACTACGGGTTTTATATTTGTAGTCTTCACAAGTCAAAAAAGTCAAAATATCTCTTAATGCGGTTCTTGTAAAAGTGGTAGAAACGCCACGAGAGCCTCGTGTAAGCCTCGTTAAATACTAACCTGAAGTGGTTAATAACCTGCATCACTCATCGCTGTTATTAGTAGCATGTTAGCTTATTACATTAACCTCAGTCTGTCAGCTGACATTGGTGCAAACATCAAGCATGTTAATGTGCCTTTGTTTTCAGCTGGGCTCTCTCCACCGCTGCAAAAGGTAAAAACACAAACCGCAGGAAGTTCACAGGCTGTAAAATTCATTAACATTAACCTTATTAAGATTTTAGATTTTAGGATGATTATTCTCTTGTAAAAAAATTACAAATAGCTAGTAAAATCAGAGGTTTTGACAATTACTTTTATCTAAGGTTAGTTGTGACCTTACACATTTTTTGTGAATTCAATTTTTTGCAGCTAAAAGCAAAACAAACTAGAAAAAGTCAATACTGACAAAGTTTCTTGTTACATTTTGACTTTGCAGGAGAAAATAAGATTAAAAAAAAATCCACCAATGCATCAGAGACACTTTTGACATAAAGTTTGATCACGTATCATCGACTTTGGCAGACGAATTAAAGCGACAACTTGAAGGTCTTGTCTGAAGTTAAGTTATTGTACGCATCAAAGACAAAGCCATAAAATGAGGCACGTGTAGTGATAAAGCTTTCAGTGTCTTTTTCTGCTGAATAACCTATTTCACTCAACTGAGGGAACAAATTACCACACAGCTTAATCTGGCAAATACATTTGCTCGCTTTAAATTGGAATAAAAGACCTAAAGCTTAGAAACCAAAGACTGCTCCGTGTCCCTAAAGATGAAGAAAAAAAAAAAAGAATTCCTGTCTGGAAAATCTTCCCACAAATCCAACCAACGTCCCATCTCTGTCTGTGGCAGGTCTCCTTTCATAATAACACAGCTAAAAATATCAACACTTAGAGGGGAAAATGAATGGTTATAATCCATTCTGTGATCCTGCGGTTAGCGTAACAGTTTGAGCATCAGAGCTCGAGAGCCTGCTCTGGCTGCGTGTCCGCTGTGATCGTCTCTTTAACACGATTCCGAGTGTTCAGCGTGTTTAAGCTTCCAAAACTGTAATCAGAAGTAAGTATTTAAGTTTAAGTGATCCTACTTCACCAGACTTTAATGTTGTGTCTGTTTTAAATTTCAGCTCATACTTCCGGGCAGCTGGGAAAAGATAAATCATGAATATGTAATGAATACTAAATAGAAAGTCTTGTAACATTATTTTTTATATCCCATAAAAAAGCAGTTTGCTTTGAATTGCCCAAATTACATTTCTAATTTATGTCTTTTCCCGCCACAGTTTTCCAAAATAAGAGTTTTCACAGCTATTTTAATAAACAATCCAACTAAAGGAACTAATAACTGACCCTGTAAGTCATTCAGGGTCTGATTTTCTCCTGTTTTTTTGTTAAACACTAATAGTTTGCAGTTGCTGCAGCTGGCAGCAAACTGAAATCTTTGTGTCATGTCCAGGTCAATTAATATTTCCATGAGCTCAGCAGAATAAGCAAAATATTCTTGAACGGAAACCAAAAAGGAAACAAGTCTTCTCACAAAATTTAAGAAAAAAACACAGCAATGAAAAGCAACTGAGTTTTAAAAAAAATTATTATTAAAGGTGGGTAAACCGTCTCTCTGTCACTCACTACATTCTTACAGATTACTCGCTCTCGGCTCCCACAGCATCCAGGTTGAACTCACGGACTCTTAAATCATCTCCACCTCAAATATCGTGCCCAGCGATTCTCACAATATCTCATAATAATGCACATCTGGTTTTTATGTGAGACGAGGAATTAAAGTTTACACAGCATTAAAACCAGAATGAAATATTTATCATGCTCAACAACTTCCACGGCAGCATGTGAGCTACAGAAAACACTCTGGAATCACGGTGGGTGACAACGCCTCCACCAGGAAGAGAACGGTAGGTGCGCGCGTGTGTGTGTGTGTGTGTGTGTGTGCGTGAGAGAGAGATTAATTCCAACATAACACAGTTTATGTGAAACAAATAGCCTCAAACATCCAGTCACACTATTACGATGCCTCATTTGGACAGCAGTTATTTCTCTATGGTTCATCACTGCGTGCGACTTTTGAAAAAATTCAGTCAGAAGACAAAACTTCTCTATTTGACTTTAGCCGTCTTGGTCTCCCATAACCAAACCCCTCCCTGCAGTGTGGGGATGCCGGTCTCTCCAATTTGTTTACAACTGAAACCGAACTGAACCTGAAGAATTTCTACTGCTTTCATAACGAAAATAAATTTCAATCCAGCCTGTAACAATGCATGACATCCTCATAAATCACACAGCAGATTTTATTTATAAATAATTATCCGCAGGTACTTACTTGACACCAGGAATGTCCAACATATTTGTGAGCCCTGTCCAGTTGATGTCCAGCAACTGAAAAACAGACAAATACTACAATTTAGACTTATATTTACTAAAAGAAAAATTAGAAGATGATGAGAACACAAAGCAAAGGCCATTTGGTATTTTTAAAAACCTCAATGCTTTCTGATGAAAATGTGACAACACAGAAAGATATTCAATTTTTAGACTGGTTTTTTGAAGGTTTCAGAGTTCGGCAAGTCTGAGGATTTTCAGGAAATATGATTAAAAATTCCCTCTGCACTTGCATTTTATAGCTTTTTGTGCCATACTAAATGTTAACATTTTAATAAAAAATTTAAAATGTGAATGAGTCAATACCTAAATATAATCTCAGCAAAACCACAGATTTATTCTTTTTTCTCCAAATAATAAACCAGACAATTTTCAATGATACGACAATTCTTAACAGGATACTTTTATTTTGCATTTCATACAGATGTTGAAGCCAGATGTTGACATCTTCCAGAGTGCAGTAGATGACGCTTGATAGGTTACTAATTTGACTCCAGCCAGAGAGACATATCCCCCTTTGGGGGGGTCACATCAGGAAGGGCATCTGGTGTAAAACTGCCAAATCAAATGTGTGACAAGGGAGCAGCCCAAAGCAGCTCGATGTAGATGCTGAAATAATAAAGAGTCTCTCTGAGATCTTCTCCTGCATATTAACAGCTCCTCACTGAGTCAGCAAAACAAAGACGGGAACGGCCAAGGAGCCGAGCTCTAAATTCAGTCGATATAATCGATACGGATGCTTCCCGTGTGAATGCACACAGCACTGACTGCAGGCATTACTTTATGCTAACAAATAATTAGCTGCAAGACGTTAAGTCTACATTATAAGGGCTAATAAAAGAGATCCAGTTTCATCATAACACTGAACAATAAACTCCTGACAAACTCCTGTCAAACAGCAAACTTCCTCTTACTCATTACCACAAAACAAACAGTCAAGCTGTTTTAATTCCCTATGTTTCTGCTTTTTAGCCATTTCCAACAGTCAGGAATGAACTGCTGCCGACTGAGCCAGAAAAGACAGATCAAATCTGACAGATCAAATCTGAGTACGATAAATTGTGTAAATGTCTGTAAATGTCTCTGGAACATGATGCACTTTTTGAAGGTGTATTACTGCTAATGTCACAGTTAGTAGTCATTTTTATCTAGAAAATGATACGGACACAGATAACATCTGGACAACAGGAAGTTCAAGCAGTGCGTTTACATTTGGGACATTTAGACAAAACCATATATGTGAGTTTTTAGCCTAACATGGTGTTTGTATGCTAGCGTGTGTATGCTAGCATCTTTGTGCGTTTTTCTATGATGGGGGATAAAAATGTATGAAAGCTTCAGATGAATCAGACTGATTGTACGGGACAGTAATTGCCACTATTTACACTACAAAACTTTATTATCTTATTCAAGATAATCTGGTAAGTATGAGCCGGTCAGCTGCACGGAAAACACAGAGTGAATAATGCAAACAGAAACTTTATTGAAGGCGCTGCTATTTAATGGGTTTTTAATGACACAGCAGGTTGCCAGCGTGCTCCCATGATGAAACCCAACATGCAAGCGGCAACATGTTCCCTTCATACAGCAACTGATTCCAAAAGAGAGTCACAAAGGGCGTTAACCAGGACTCTCATATTCAGAAAGAGAGCTCAACCTGGATTTCTAGCCCAGTTATGAGGCTTTTGTACTGGAACTTTAACTGGGTTTCTTGAATAACCAGATAACAAGGAGGAGTAATTAACCACTTTGATTCTAACCCCACATTCCTGACACGCCCGAGTAAAGGTAGGAACTATGAAGCCAGTAGTAGTACTTGTGTGTACACTCACACGCCTGCTTATTCATGTAATGATCTAATCCTCAAATCATGCAGCAGGTCATACAAGTCAGCTTTAGTTAGAAAGATGGGCATGAATCTGTCGCTATGTTATGTTATTTGGTTTATGTTAGGGGTGTCAAGATATCATTACTAATGATAACCTCGATAAAAAGGAAAAGGTCCTGACACTGCAACATCAGACATCAAGATGGATGAAATAAAAGAGCAGAAGATATGTTGGAGTTTAACCCGTGTCATCCAAGAACAGATATCTAAGGCCGCAGGGAGACCAGGCTTACCAAAGCCGGACGGCTCAAGACTCGACAGGTAGAGGTGGAGCAGCTGTAATGGAAATATTTGATGGCACACTTTGGTCTCC
>VUQG01044277.1:0-10392 GCA_015106755.1 Etia nguti
GTGCTTTGGCCTGATGAGTTCAAATTTGAGATCTTTGGTTCCACCTGATGTGTCTTTGTGTGACACAGAAAAGGTGAATGGATGGTCTGTACATGCATGGTTCCCACTGTGAAGTATGGAGGAGGAGGTGTGATGGTGTGGGGGTGTTTTGCTGGTGACACTGTTGGGAATTTATTCAAAACTGAAGGCGCACTGAACCGGCATGGCTACCACAGCATCCTGCAGCAACATGCCAGGACAGGACAATGACCCCAAACACACCTCCAGGCTGTGTAAGGGCTATGTGACCAAGAAGGAGAGTGATGGAGTGCTGCGCCATGGCCTGGCCTCCACAGTCACCTGACCTAAACCCAGTGGAGATGGTTTGGGATGAGATGGACCGCAGAGTGAAGGCAAAAGGGCCAACAAGTGCTCAGCATCTCTGGGAACTCCTTCAGGACTGTTGGAAAACCATTTCAGGTGACGACCTCATGAAGCTCATAGAGAGAATGCCAAGATTGTGCAAAGCAGTAATCAAAGCAAAGGGTGGATATTTGGAAGAATCTGAAATATAAAACATGTTTTGAGTTATTTCACACTGTTTTGTTTGCTATATAATTCAATATGTGTTCATTTGTGGTTTTGATGGCTTCAGTGACAATCTACAATGTAAACAGTCATGAAAACAAAGAAAAAACATTTCTTGATTATAGATATTGAAACAGGTTTTAATCAGGTTGGTACAGGTGTTGTTGGGTTATTACCTATTTGCACTGTAGCACGTGACAATAATTAAACGCTACACTTTAGTTGTTAGCAGTGACTCATGTTCAAAGTAGGCATTCATTTTACTTGAATCTTTGAATCTCTCCTTTCCTAATGATGCCCCTCCATCTATTTTCTTACCATGTTAACTTCATCTTCCTCATCTTGTCCTCACTTTGTTACAGCTGGTGTCGCAGTAGTGTCCTGCGACTGTCTGCCTGGTCACTAGTCGCTACTATGACTACTATCTCTCAGTTTTTCAGCTTCACCTGTTCACTATTTCTTCCACACTAAACTTTTTCTACAAGCTGCATGAGCACACAGCAAAGGTAGGGGAGGGCCTGGTCATGTTAAGAGATCTGATTGGGCAATCCAGTATCAGTAATGAAAATGAACGAATGGGCTGCTGTCAGTGCATGTACGGCCATTGCGCAGCAGCCTTTCAGCCCCGCCCATCGGCCCAAAAGTACGTCCGCCCACCAAGAAATTGTCCGGGATGCCAGATTACCAGTCCAGCCCTGCTTCTGGGCAACCTTTCATTTTTGGATGTTTATTGGACACGCTGCAGTGATAAATCTCTCAGCTGGCCTGGGAACGCTTTCCCACAGAAAGGCTGGAGGAGGTGGCTGTGGAGAGGGAGGTGCTTAGGCTGCTGCCGCGGTGTCCCGGCCTCGGATAAGTGAAAGAAAATGGCTGAATGGATCGATGGATGGATGTTTAAAAAGTATGCCAAAATGAACATTTAGTAGATTTTTTTATTACAGCTAACTGCTGTCTCAGCATCATTTCACCAACACTAACTGTGTTGAATGGGTGGATAAGACACTGAACATATCTCATCCACCCATTCAACCACATTCATACAAGCACTTTTTTCTACACCAAAGTGCTTTCTACCTAACACTCACACACATTCACACTCATGAACACATCAGAGAGCAACTTGGGGTTCAGTATCTTGCCTAAGGCATGCAGAAACTGGAGACTGAAGCAGCCAGGGATCAAACCCACAAACCTGCCTATTAGTAGATGACTTGCTCTACCTTGTGAGCTGCAGCCACACTGTATTCCTTCATTATGGCACCTGTTAGTGGGTGGGAAATATCAAGGGGCAAATCAGCATGTTGTTCTTTGTGTAAGATTGATGTTAAAAGAAGAAAAAAGTGTGATTTGAGCAAAACCTGCAGCTCTGTGGGGCGTTCCTGGTCTGCAGGGGGCGGGATCTATCAGAGTGCTCCTGTCCAACGCTGAAAGCACCAACAATGGGCACGTGAGCATGAACTGGACCGCAGGGCATGAAAGGAGGCTGGTCTGACAGTCTTTTACTTCACGTTGATGCATCACTTACCTGGGGATCACAAGACAGCAGGAAGCATTATGAGAAGAAGGCGAGGTAGTGTGATGGTTTGGGTCCTGCCTCCATGTGCATGTGACTCTGACACGTACCACCGACCTCAGCATCGCTGCAGACCGTGTACACCCTTTCATGGAAACGGTGCCCCCTGATGGCTGTGGTCTCTTTCAGAAGGATAATGCACTGAAACAGAAATGGTTCAGGAACGGTTTGAGGAGCACAACAACACAACACAACAGTTTGAAGTGTTGACTTGGCCTCCAGAGTCCCCGGATCTCAGTCCAGTGGAGCATCTGTGGGATGTGCTGCACACACAGTCCGATCCACAGGGGCCCACCTCACAGCTTACAGGACTGAAAGGACCTGCTGCTAACACGTTGGTGCAGATACCACAGCACGCCTTAGGGGTCGAGCGGAGGCCACACCTTGACGGGTCAGGGGGACCGACGCAATATTAAGCAGGTGGTCATAATGTTGTGGGAACAGCGGCATGTTGGTGGAAAAATATGGATTTTAAAAGTTATTTTTTAGTCTCATCTAACTGTGGCTGTTGTTAGCGATCAGTATAAGTCGGAGGCGTTGTTCTGAGGAACGACTAAAAGTTTGCAGCTCTGTCCGTATGACAGGTAAAATCTGCTGCACTCGTGTTGATCCATGAAAATCAGAAAGACTCTTATCGCAAACGCTGCTTTGCAAGAAAAAAAATAAAGGCACATCATAGGTTAAAGAGTCAGAAAAGACTGTTTGGGTGAAATGGGCACAGAAATAAAAGCTGACTTTTGCGGTGGCCCCCTTCTTAATCGGAGATGGTGCAGTGGTCGGTCTGATCCAGCTTCAGTTTCCCCCTCTCTGTGGTAAGCTCCTCTGTGTAAAATATCTCTGCAGCACGAACACCACAAAGGCTTACTTATCTGGGCATTACCTATTAAAGGTTTAAACCTCCGCGTCTCTGATAAACACTGCCTATAAGGCTTTTATCTCCCCTCGGCCTTATCGCCCTCTTGAAGGTCCTTCTCCCGAGGCGCGGTAATTTGTTTAATTAAAGTGTCATTTTGGGAGGGAAATATAGCCGCGATTGGAGCCGATGCAAAGAAGTTTAGCAGAGCTGTTGATGTGCAGCATTTCTCCACCTCTGCTGCTTCTTTTCTCTCCACAGCTCAGATTTAGATTAACTCACAGCTGTATTTTCTTCAGATATTTGTAGACAGTTAGCCCAGGCAGCCACACAATGAAAGTGTGTGTGAGAGCAGCCGGTTAGCTTGCCTCTAAATGGAGCCCTGAGAGGATTGGCTTTGTGGCCCTGCAGCCTGTGTTGTCAGCACTTTGGGCGATTTGTGTGCGATTTCATTAGGAACCAAAATAACAGGCAGATGAAGAGGAGCGAGATGGAAATATGCAAAGTGTTGCTGCAGTATGTGCTCTTAACACTCGACGCAATCCATACGGCCTCTCGAGTGTGCATAAAGCATCCCATCACCGAGCACATCATCGGTGCTCGTTTGTCCTCCTCAGAAAGCTCCTGAGCACGCTCAGTGCACGGTCGCAGCCCGGCGAAGGCTTTTATCACCTCCTCACTTTAGGCACATTTTTTACACACGACACTCATTTTCATTTAATGTTGGAGAGAAAATGATTTGATGCTTTAAACTGCTCACGTTTAGCAGATTTTAAACAAGACTATTTCAAAATAAAAGCAGATTGTGATCTCTCACAGCTCTGCTTCCTGACGCAGTTTTACCTGAAATTCATCAGATGAGTCACCACAAAGAGAGTCTCAAAGCTGTGAGCAAAGCTTCGAGATAAACACACACGCACACAAAGAAACCCCCCCTAAAGAAAACACAGCGGGCATGTTTTTTGTTTAAATATATGTTTTAATCCTGTGGCGGTTCAAAGTGCTGTGACCTGGACCAGTAAACCCAATAAATTCATAAAAGTATGAATACAGTAATAATTCAGATCAACAGCAGGTCAGGAAGAAGAGTGAGGTTTGAAGGAAGAAGCAGGCTTGAAATCTGCAGGTATCTATTTACCTGTTTGTTAAACAGCAAGCAGCAATCAGGTGAGTCCCATTTTCACCAAGTAATAAAAGCAGTGAACTAAAAAACCAAAGACTCATATTATATTTTAAAAGACATTAACAGTCAAGCAGAAATGTAGTGCGTGACTTTTTGGTGCCAGATGTCCCGTGTGGTGTCACATGACCTCACCTCAGGGAGCAATTTTGAACCGTGTGATCCAGAGCCGACCACGTGGCCTTGGTGGCCGGTTATAACCTTCTTTGGGCGGGGCCTTCATCTCCTTCCTCTTGGGACAGATGTGGGAATTCAGGTGCGGCGGTCTCTGTCTGGCCTGTTTTTGGGCAACATGCAACGCAAACAGGGCGAGAGCAGCAACCTCAGCTGTGCCGGCACATCCTCTGGTGAACACAGTGACGGCGTCTGAGAGCGAAAGATTTATGAGCTGTTTCATGCACACACAGCAGTCAGCTGGTTTCAAGAGGAGAAAGAAAGCAAGGCCGAAAACAAACAGAGATACGGGGAGATGAAGCGGCAGGGAGCTCTAAGGCGTGAAAAATGACTGAGCACACTCATAAATTAATAGCACACAGGAAGATTGTCATTATCCACACGGGGGAGGAAGGCGTGGCGCAGGCAGCCGAGGCTGAGCCCGGGACGGACGACTTTCAGAGACACTGCCAGCAGTCGTATCAGGAGGGAGACGCCACCGAAGCGCAGAGTGGCCGCTCCAACGCTCGCCACACACCGCTTCCTGTTTACAGGCAGCAAAGTCTGACTACCAAACGCGTCCCCGCTTCTTCAGGACCGACAGACACATTCAAAATAATTCAACCAACACACGTTTGAATAAATCACAGACTCTTCAGACTTTCAGGGATTTACCAAACTTTTCTAGGCCTGGAAAATGAAGGTTTGTGTTTGGATGTCGATCACGTTAACAGTCCAACCTGGTCTACATCCACAGAGGTCTTCAAGGTCAACGTCATGATTTACTGGTTAAAAACTGACTCTGATTCTCACAGTACAAGTGTGCTGTGTATTTTCCACATATGGAAAGTATAAAGATTTAAAATAGATATCACATTTGACCTCTGACCTCTTCTTCAAGGTCGAAAAATTGATTTGAAGGTCAGCATGATAGCAATGCTATGCAGAGCTATTTAAAACGGTTTCTTGCTGCCAAGGATGTGAGCCTGGTTCTGCTGAAGGTTTGTATTGACAACATATCAGCACATAGGGAATGATATATATGAATTCTAAATATCACATCACTCTGTTCTGACTTTATGTACATCACAGTAACAGGTTATAACCGTATAATACATAATGATTTGAATACATGTACAATGATATTACTGTTACAAATAATTGTTGTAAAATAATACAATTATACTCAAAACTATGTTTTAACAGGGATATAAGGAAAGCTGCACTTTGGACTGAAGAAGAACAAAGAAAAAAATGAATATATAGAAAATACAAACCTGTTCCCTTAAAAGGAAAAACTGGGAGAACTGGCTTGGTCGAGGTTTGTGCTTCTTGTTCAAGAATAAATCAAAATGCACATTAATCAAATTAAATAAACTCAGATATGACTGCAGGAGACACACAAACAAATACAAACACATATACACATACGTACATGCACATACCTTTGATATTTATACCCGTGAATATAGATTTTCAGACACCACTTGGTCCTCCCTCATCCAAACTTCAGTCTGAAAACTGTTTGAATGTTGCTGCTGAAGGACTTTTCCACAGTTTTTATTGCCCGTTTTTGAAGCATGCAGAATTGGAGCGTACTTACACACACGCACACACACCTCTACACAATAATTTAAATGTGGCAATATAAGAGAACAATAAATGAAGTAGATTCATGATTCAACTGATGGTTTTCTTTTTTTTCTTTTTTCTAATCAAACCATCTTTTTAGTTTTCCTCCAAAAGTTGATTCTGTTCATCTGGACGTAGCGTTTTGTGGGAGAAACGTTTCGTCACTCATCCAAGTGACTTCTTCAGTCTCAGCTGACTGCAGGTTTCCCCAATCTTATAAACAGTATATTTGCATAACGACTGAAACCAGCCCATTGTTCCTTCAGTGGGCTGGTTTCAGTCGTTATGCAAATGTACTGTTTATAAGATTGGGGAAACCTGCAGTCAGCTGAGACTGAAGAAGTCACTTGGATGAGTGACGAAACGTTTCTCCCACAAAACGCTACGTCCAGATGAACAGAATCAACTTTTGGAGATTTACTTTCCTGGATGATTGAGAATGCATCAAGACATCTTTTTAGTTATTTCTTGTGTGATGAGCTCCAATCTACAGAGAATATTTGTATCAGTGAAATATATGAAATAAAGTGAACAGGAATATATCTGATGCTCTATATTTTACATACAAGATGAGGAGTTTTGGACCCAGTGCCGACCCCTGTGGAACTCTTCCCTGTCTTCACAAATTGCTGCCTGCTGTGTAAAAATCTTTTCACTTCGTTCAGTGTCACGCCTCTATAAGACCTTTCCAGTTTATTGGTTAATATCATATATAATATGATATAGTATGATATAATAATAATATCATATAATATTTAGTTCATATCAGCAGTGTCACAAAGGTGTTTTCCAGTCAATACCGACTCCAGCTGCATGCTTTGTGCTCTCTGCAGTTTTTTTCAGTAAATGCCGGATGTTGATCTGATACTGACCCTGTTAATAGATTCAAGATTCAAGAAGTTTATTTTCATGTACACCGCAAAACACAAATGGTTACGCAGAGCAATGAAATTCTCACCTTGCAGGTTCCCTTCACACGACTAAAAGAAAGTAATAATAAGTAACAGTAACAGTATTTCGTGTTTTGTTATAACTTTATGCAGTCTATCGATGAAGAGCTTTTTGCAGTATTTTAGAGAACTGTCTTCATGTTGGTGCGTAATGATTTCTGCTCTTTGTCCCCACAGTGTGACGGGGTTTGCAGGTTTGCTTACTGAAGTCTTTCCTCTTCCACGTTTCGGAGGAGAGGCGATATTGTAGACGGATGTCAGTTCCTCCCAAACCCAGAAGAACTCTATTTTCTCTCTGGTGTTTTCACTGAAACCCAGAAAACCTTCCTCTGTCAGCACTGAGGACTCTTGCAGCCCTCTTCATCCTCCCTCCTCCTCCTCCTCCTCCTCACTGCAGGTGTTGCTGCGCTTCAAACCTATCTGATGATGGAAAAGAATTGTTCTGCTGGGGGACGGAAAAATGATTTCATTTAAGATGTTTTTCCTTTAATTTGGTTTGCACTGAGTCCAAAAAGTGTTGCTAAAGGAGAGAAAGTGTAAAATCCAGTTGGAGTTTAAATGTTGGCGTCTGCAGGCGCTTTCATACCGAATAGTAAAAAGAGGCTATGAAAGCTAAATTATGCAGGAAAAAATAATTAAGCAGATCTGTGTGAGCGTGAGGTTGAGGGAGTGAAATGTAAAGAGTGTCTATCATGTGGCTGTGATCGGCTCTCTCCCCGAGACATGTTTTTAAAGCCCTGACGCGTTATTAATAAAACAAACTCTAATAGAAATATCATTGGGCTTATTTTTCAATCAGGCCCAGCATCGCTGCAATCCGCAAAGCGTGACATTAATTAAAGATTGATGGCCAGGCCCTTCATCTGAGCCACGACTGATCCTGTAATTAAAATGACAAAAAAAGATTTATTTATAGAAATTTGTTCGACTTGTTTCATTTCCTTGTCAGCAGGGCCTGGGTTTCCTCCTTTAACAGAGAGAATTAACGCACACACACACCCCCCCCTCATCCTCCCGGACTGATGGACGCCATCTTAATGAGGTGAAGATTGTGCTCGTGGGCTTGCGGCAGGCTCGAGGCCCTCGAAGCTCCTCCTTTTTGGGCCAACTTTTCAAAGGATAAGAGTGAAAGTTTCAATGACCTTAGTTCAGCAGGAATTCAGAGAGAAAAGCAAATACAAATGAAACAGCTTTGCATTTTTATTTTGGTAAAGTAATTATGCAGTCTCTTGGAGTTTGACGGGCTTTCTAATGAGTTCTCCCAGGACCTCTTTTATTTGTGTTTGTTATTTTTAAGCTTGATTAAGTCCCCTTGTATTTATTGCCGAGCACAATCGAATCAAGAGAGGGAAGATTAACTCACTTCACCAGCATCTTCGAGAAGGTGAAAGCATTCGCGTATTCTTTGTGCTGAAGTCGGTCCGAGGCCCGACCTCTGTACATCACTGACCTTAGATTAGCTGGCTGATCCTGGATCGACTGATCTCGGTTATACTGATCGGGTTTACTCTGAGAGACTTAGATCAGCCAGTCATCTGAAAAACATGAAATACTGGAAACCGTGATCAGCAGTCCTGGGGTTGGATGAACTAGAGGACTGCGAGGAATTTTACAGAGCAAAGAAGAAAAGCCTGCACCATCAGCCGACCACAGTTCAAACATGGAAACAGACCATAATGAAACAATGCTGACACAGCCCCCACAGGTCAAAGTGAAGTTCAGTTACATCTGAAAAAGAATCAGAAACAGGAAGAAGAGTGACAAATGTGACCGTCCACTGTGACAAAGAACGAGTAGCTGCATGCCAAGGACACGAGAACAAGAAGCTAAATACAAAATAATAAAAATACTTTCCAACTTAGGAAACAAGACAGAACTTCCATCCACCATTCACCCATCTGTTCATCATCCATCCATCATCCATCCATCATCCATCCATCATCCATCCATCCTCCATCCATTTAGTTTCAGTTCAGTTTTTTTATGCAGCCAGTGCCAAATCACAATAACAGTCGCCTCAGTGCGCTTTAAAATGTAAGCTAGACCCTACAGTAATACAGTCCATCCATTCTCCATTTCTTAATCCACCCTCCACCCATCCTCCATCTATCCATCCAGCCAAAATCCTCCATCCAACCATCCATCCATTCTCCTTCCACCATCCATCCATCCATCCTCCACCCATCCTTCATCTGTCCATACATCTATTCTCCACCCATCCTCCATCCACCCATCCATCCATTCTCCTTCTGCCATCAATTCCATCCATCCATTCTCTTTCCGCCATTCATCCATCCTCCACCCTCCAATTTTATATCTATTGATCCTTCCCTTCTCCATCCATCCATCCTCACTCATCCACCCATCCCACATCTATCCACCCATCCATTGTCCATCCATCCGCTTATCTCAGGCCAGGTTTGTCGGGGCATCAGCCAAAGCAGAGAAGCCTGGACCTCCCTCTCCCCAGGATCCTCCTCCAGGTTGCTGGTGTTCCCAGGCCAGCTGAGAGATATAATCACTTCAGCAAGTCCTGGATCTACCCAGGGTCTCCTCCTGGTAGGACATTGAGCAGTTGAATTAAACCACTTCAGCTGCCTCCTTTTTATTTGCAGGAGTAATGACTTTACTCTGAGCCCCTCTCAAATGGCTCAGCTACTCATCCTAACTCTAAGGGAGAGGCCAGCCACACTAATTTCCGCTGCTTTTATGAGCAATCTCATTAGTTCAATCACTACTCAAAGCTTGTGACCATAGGTGATGGTGGGGATATAGACGAACCTGTAACTCGACAGCTCTTCACTGCAATGGACCGCTCCAGCGTCCGCATCACTGCAGCCACCACCCCAATCTCCCTGTCAATCTCCTGCTCCCCTTTCCCCTCACTCATGAACAACACCCTGAAATACTTGAACCCCTCCACTGAACTCAACCTCTCTCTGCGGTAGAGTATCACTTCCTGTTCCTGCTCCTGCTCAAACACAGTGGTGTTTTTTGAGTAGCTTATCTGCTTAGCAATTTAAGTAAAAACTTTTAGATACATTCTATTTTCATAGTATAATCTTCACGTGCTTCATCCGAAGCACACTTTCTGTGTACTCACTACCTAATTTATAGCCAAAGTATTCACTCACTGTGTCTTTACTGTTTCGCTAGCTTAGCTTAGCTCAGCTCGTAGCCAACTCGCTAGCAGCATGGCCTCTTCACCTGTCCCTCCTGCACTTTCCTGCTCATTGTGTCAGATGTTTAGTTACTCCTCGGCCTCCTTTAGCAGTAATGATACTTGTAACAAATGTAGCATATTTGCAGCTCTGGAGGCCAGGATTACTGAATTGGAGACTCGGCTTCGCACCCTTCATTCACCCGTAGCTAGCCAGGCCCCTGAAATATGTGAGAATTACACCAAATTGATTAAGAAAAACTATAACTGAAAACAATTTATGAACTATTGACAAATAAATTTCTCTCTCTGCTTATCTTCATC